>JAEIJG010000027.1:0-85027 GCA_037289395.1 Beauveria scarabaeidicola | reverse complement strand
CTTTTTTTTTCCTTTTTCCTTTTTCTTTTTTTTTTTCTTTTTTTCTTTTTTCTTTTTCTTTTTTCATTTTTCTTTTCTCCTTATTAGTGAATAAAAAATACCCTCACTATTCATTTAGGTAAGGGCTGCTGTTAAATCATCCGATAGACCTCGTACTGGTGGCGCTGATCACCTGTGCCCGCCCCCTGTAAACGGCGTTATTTGTATCCGTAGGGTTAATGCAGGCTGCACGGACGTCTGCATTAGAATTTAGTTGTAGTCAATTGAATACTTGGCTGACGTTGTGCAAGGCTTCAAAGGCACAATTTGTGGATTCAAGGGTAACCATGTAATTGTAATTGACCTATGTAATCGCCACAGTCAGAACGGTCATCGGGTAACTACTAGGTACCATTTTCGATCTAAATAATACTCGCCATAAATATTTGGTAGCGAGCGCTGCGGTCGAGACAGAGGCTGGCATCCCATAGTTGGAAATAAGTCTTGATAAGACACCAATACATTTCTCAGAGACGAATAAGTGTAAAGGTGCATGGAAGTTGTGTTATCGTGATGCGGAAGTGGTACGAGTCTGCAGCCTTCTGTGGTCACTGTGAATTATTGCATCTGCAATATTATTAGTTTGAGCTCCTCTTGAACACTCCGGTTCATTTTGACTCTGTTGATAATAACCGCGACAACTGCTACTCCCATGACATACCTAGGGGCATCTGTTATGGTACAGTGAGCCAATACAACGCTGTTCGGAATTAACTGGAGGCACTGTACGAGGCGAGATGGGTATTAGTCCCATATTGGTCGGCTGCTTTCACTGTTCAGCCAGAGGGTCACTCTCACAGCAGTGTATGTAAGTCGGTGGCGCTAGGTACTTTTTTGGGCGCCTGCAGTGATTTAGTGGCTGCTTTTCAAGGCTTCTTGTGGCCTTGTAGGCTGTGGCCCTTAGCCGTTATACCGAGGATGCATCTTCCTAAATGCGGCACGTGCAGTCTACAGCGCCATGATAGGCCCAAGTGCTCAAGCTTATAACCCACCACGCTAGCATCTCTCGTTCTCAACACCAGCTTCAAAGATACCCTCACGACTTGCAGCACCTTGGTGGGTTTGTCAGCCTGCGCAGTTTCCCCCCTTGCTGCATTAATACCGGGAGACACTCCCCTCACCGAACCAAATCAATTGACGGGCTATACCATCGTATCTCATCACCGCGCTTCTCGGCACACCCTCCGCTATGCGCTTCGGCAAGACTCTTCGCGAGTCCATCAACGGGCCTTGGAAGGATAAGTACATTGACTACAACAAGCTCAAGGCTCTCCTCCGCGAAAACAAGTTCGACGATGACAACGAGGTATGGACCGAGGACGACGAAAACCGCTTCTGCGACGAAATCTTCAACGTTCAGCTGGAAAAGGTCGCCAAGTTTCAGGAGGAGCACGTCTCCCTCCTCAAGGACCGCGCCGACGCCGCCTTTGCCAAGCTCAAGAAGCTTGCGCCCCCCGTGTCCGCAGACGGTTCCGCGCCCCCAGCCGTCGACGATGTCACCAAGGCCAGCTTCAAGGAGCTCGAGTCTGAGCTCGACAGCATCATGAACCAGGTTAAGGAGCTCAAGAAGTACAGCTCCATCAACTATACTGGCTTCCTCAAAATCGTCAAAAAGCACGATCGCAAGCGCGGCGACCGCTACAAGGTCCGCCCCATGATGCAGCATAGTCTCGCCCAGCGCCCCTTCAACTCGGAGCAAGGCTACTCATCGCTCCTCAACAAACTATCCATCATGTACTACGCCATCCGCCAGCAGCTCGACGACGACTCTACCTTACCCATTAATCTCGAGACCCAAGGCGAGACTCTCAAGGGCGAGCTCTACACGGCTCATAAATGCAAGTCACAATCCAAGTATGAGCATCACTCGGTACTAATACTTGGCAGTCTGGATTCACCCCGACAACCTCCTCGAAGTCCGCACTCTCATTCTCCGCCATCTTCCCGCCCTCATCTACAGCCAGCAAACTTCCAAGGAATTCGACGGCAGCGAATCACCCACCGTAACATCTCTTTACTTCGACAACAAGGGATTCGAGCTCTACAATAAAAAGGTTGACAGCAGCAAGGGTGCTGAGTCGCTCCGTCTGCGCTGGTACGGCCAGCTTAGCACCAAGCCGGACATTTTCGTCGAGCAAAAGGTCGCCAATGGCACTGCTGAGAGCCACGAGTCCAAGTTTACCATCAAGGACAAATACGTCACTCCTTTCCTCACTGGCGAGTACTCTATGGAAAAGACCGTCGCCAAGATGGAGCGCCAGGGCCAGTCCGCCGAAAGTGTCGCCGAATATAAAAAGACTGTCGACAACATTCAAAGCTTCCAGCAGAAACATAAACTCGCACCCGTCCTGCGCGCTAACTATCTGCGCACCGCTTTTCAGAAACCCGCCGATGACCGCATTCGGATTTCCATCGATACCGATCTCGCCTTTATTCGCGAAGACACCCTTGATACCGAACGACCCTGCCGCAACCCCAACGACTGGCACCGTACCGACATTGACGACAGCAACATGACATATCCCTTCCGCAATATTAACCAGAGCGAAGTCTCCAAGTTCCCATATGCCGTCCTCGAGATTAAGCTTCGTGAGGATGCCAACCGCAAGCGTCCCGTCTGGGTCGAAGACCTGCTGGCTTCTCACCTCCTCCACGCTGTGCCGCGCTTCTCCAAATTCGTGCACGGCACGGCCTCTCTCTTCGAGGACCATGTCAATGCACTGCCATTTTGGCTCAGCGACTTGGAAACTGACATTCGCAAGGACCCGCAGCTAGCTTTCGAGGCCGAGGAACAACGCCGCGCCCAGCGTGCCGATGACGCCATGGCCGTCGGCAGCCTCATCGGCACTCTCCCCTCGTCCTACAAGGCTGCCAAGAGCTCGTCTGTCGGAAAATCGTACCTCGCCGATCGCATGGCCGCCGAGTCACGCGACCAGCAGGTCAAGTCGCTCCATCACCGCAGCAGCGTCGCCGCTTCGCCCGAGGAAGAAGGCGAAGGCAGCGCCGCCGCCACCCACAATGGCTACGGCACCCTCTCCTCCGTAATCCCCGCACTCTCCCTCTCCAAGTACGCCAAGGCCAAGCGCGCCCAGCGCTTCCAGCTCCCCGAGGGCGTCGTCGAGCCCATCGAGTGGATCAAGAATGCCGGCGAGCTCAAGGTAGAGCCCAAAGTGTGGCTGGCCAACGAGCGAACGTTTCTCAAGTGGCAGCACATTTGCATCCTGCAGGGTACCCTGGCTCTTGCTCTCTACACGGCGGCGGGCGAAAACACCACCGCCGCTGTCTTTGGCGTCGTGTATACATGTATTGCCGTCTTTGCTGGCGCGTGGGGGTATGCTATGCTACGCGTGCGCCGAAGCATGATCATTGAGCGCAGCGGTAAGGATTTTGACAATATGGTGGGACCAATCATCATCAGTCTGGCGTTGATCGTGGCTCTCATCGCCAACTTTGTCATCCAGGTGCGTATTCATACATACATTCTATTCATTGACTGAACTTTAACTTTGGATGCAACCAATAGTACCGCAAGGCTTTTGACAAGATGCGCCACCGTCATCCCGATACAATCGTGCCTAACTTTTCTGTTCCTCAAGATGAGCTTCGATGATTGACGCTTTTCATGCTTTGCTAATGTACAAACCCGGTGCTCATACAATCCGACAGGGGATAGAAGGAGAAGCGCTGATTCAAAGAATCACCGGAGTTACTTGTTTCTGTATTGTCAGTTTTTCTGCTTATTTGTGCAGAGAGCATCCGTTCCATGTTCTATCTGTTGCCAGGTCCGAACCATCTTGGCTCATCAAATCGCGCTTCGATGCCTCGTGATGAAAATTGTTGCTACTCGAGCTATTGTCTTTGGCTTTATTGAGATTTGTTCGATTGAATATGTTCAGTGGACAAATGGTGGTTACACTTTGATTCACACCGCTTTTCGCCAGACATCGTTGCATATCCTTCTCCTCGCCTCCATCATGGCTTGACCAGCTTCATAATGTATCTTATCCTCTACTCCTGCTCAATTGTAAGTCTTCGCCTCAGGTAGCAGCAGTCATATCACAGCTCCTCACCACAGCGCTGCTGGGCTTCGCATAGGCACAGTCTTATCGTTAGTTGTTCAGAGTACCACTATCACCCAACAATTGAGACATGTAGTGAAAACCACAAACAACATGAAAAATCAGCAGAGACTTTTCCAAAAGAATGCTTATTCTGCTGTCTTGTTCACTCCTTTCCTCATTCCCTTTGTATCTCCGCCGTCGCCTCCGGTCTTTCCATCCTCGCGCCTGCATATGCAGTGCAGCTTACAAAGGACCGCGCACTGTGGGCCAAGTCAACATGCAACCGCCCAGTGGCTGCCGCCCTGTGTTATCCAGACAGAACAACACGGCCCGCCGACTTTCACTCTTGCCGCTCACAATACCGTCTCGCCGCCTATCACCCGTCGCCACCTGGCACAAGATACATCTCAGTGCTTCTGTCAGCCGGTTTTGTGTGACGTAGCGATACCCTGCCCGCAGCGAGCGCTTGCAAGCAATCAGTGTACTGCGCGCGCGCGCCATGAACGCACGACAGACTACACGTGCCATTGGGAGGCTGGCGAAGTTAAAGCAAGTGCTCTAAACTTAGCGCAAGGCATTTTTATTCCTCGCGCTACTGGACTTTGGCTTTCTGGTCATTGCTTCTGGTGCAGACCAGCTTTTTCTTTGGGAGAGGCGAGCAATGGAAAGCAAGACTAAGAAAGCCAGTGGATTCTGGGGAGGCCTCTTGAGGCGAGGCCGTGGCAATGCGAAACCCAAGGCAAGCTCAAACTAACCAGTGCCCCTTTCAGACTCGGACCGTCAATGCTAATGCGACAATCATCTTGCCAGCCAAAAGTTGACCCGCGCAAAACAAAGACTGCTCCGATGCGACCACGCCGTCCACCACCAGAGACGTCCTCCATGGCCCAACCACGCGATGCCGATGCGCGTCCGCGCCGACGACGAGTCACCAGGTTCAGCGACGATGACACCGACGTCGATGCCCCCGGCCCGCAGTCGCCTCTGGCGCCCCTCAGCGAATGGCCGCCAGCCGGCATGAACCCCCGGCAGGAGCTGTCACGCGACCAGGCGATTGCGGTGATCGCTCGAGGTGCGCCGTCCCATAAAGGCTACCGGCGCGCCGTGCCGCATGTCTCTCAGCAATTCTTTGCCCTGTATGCGGCATCCTCGGGGAATCGAGGTGACGAGGCTACGGATCGTGTCAACTTGCACGATGCCATGGTGCAGCTCATGACCTTTCGCATGGCGGGGCCGGGGAAGATATCCTCACCTTGGAGCACGCTGGAGCAGCCGAGCTGCGCGTACCTGCACGGCGCACGGCCAGGGACCATTACCTTGAATCACTGGGCGTCGATGGTGAGCGAGTTCCCGGAGCGCATTACGCTACGCGACTCCGGTATTACCCCGAGGGCCCTCACACTGGAGCAAGTGTTTGAACGACTGCGGGAGCTGCAGGTTGAGCGCGAGGACCTTGACGAGGGAACGCTGTATCGAACACTATACAGAAGGATATTGCGCGATCCGGACCGTATATTAAATCCGCGAAGGAGTTTAGAAAAGCAAATCACTGATCTCATCATGGCGCTTTCGCGGCCGGACTGGATTGACTTTACAGACCCCAAGAATCAAGTGGTGACGCGTTTCATCTTTGACCCTTTTCCAGAAGACCACGACAGGTATCTGGCCTTCTTTCATCAGTTACTGCTCAGCATGGAGCTGAATGCGCGGATACACAATAAGCAACACAGCGACTATGCCAAAGACAAGCTCTTGCAACAAATGCCCCCCACGATACGATGGAACCTAGCACTCGCGAGACGCTGGAGCGATTACATACGAATCCACAGCTACGGGCCTACTGTGGATGATATTAAACTTCGGTTCAAGCTCAAAAGGCGACAGGTGAAGATGCTAAAAAGGTTCGCAACCATGTTGAAATGGCCGAACCTTGACGAAACCCTCGACGCACTCAGAGAGGCCAGAGACGAGCCGGACTCTAATGCAGTGAGCTCCGATGCTTACGCCTTTTTCAGTGGCCTCGTCCTCCCAGGACCGACGTTTCCTTTCATCATCATGAACACCCTCATCGACACTGACCCTGACGAGGCTACTGATGAACTGGCCCTGCTCTCGCACCTGCATCCCAGTTGCGGCTTTCAGTACCGTAATAGCTACACGTACTGGACGACGACCAGCATTGTGGGAAAAGTGCTCGCGCCCACGTGCCGTGCGCTCGCAGGCTGGGTCGGGCCGGCATGTCCGACGGCAGATCTCGGACGGTCCCAGATTGCGCGCATCCGCACCCGCAAGCCGAAACAAGTCCTGCAGCGTGAAGATGTCGAGAGCATGGGAGAGAGGTCCGACCCGCTGGGTCCGCCGTCGGCAGTTTTTCCCATCGATGAATATGTGCTAGTGACGCCAGAAGCGAGCCCTGGCGCACCGCTGAATACAGCCCGCCTAGAGCTCTTGACGCTGCGCGAGGTACCCGCTCCTGATCACATCAAAACCCCCCCGGGGCCAAAGCTATTCGATGCAAGGATACAGGTCGCTGTGGATGGTGTCTCCTGGCCATTGCGGCTGGCGTACGATGTGTCATTCGTTAATGCCTGGCCGTGCTCAGATGGCCCGCATCCGCTTTTCTTTGATTACATTTACAGACGCATCGCCGCAGCAGATATCTTGGGAGTCAAAGACTGGGGCGGGCTTTATAAGAAAACTAGTAACACGAGGAGCGCAAGATCTACGCCGATGCCAATTGTACGTGGCGTAAATGGAAGTGCGGCGGCCGATGGTATTCAACAGCAGGACGATGATGAAGTTCTAGTTGTCGAAGCTTTTGGGGTGCCAGACCACGAGGTGCTAGTCAGAGCATGGTGTGCGCACTGGGGCGTGAGCGCTCTGGTGGCCGATATAGGCAAGACTTGGTAAGTAGTCCAGGGTTACTTGAGAATATAGCCTGAAGGTAGAAAGAACATGATGCTGACGAAAAATAGCATGTCATGCGCGATTCGGGAGTGTTACGCAGCTGCGCTGGCGGTGTTGATATTGGTAGACGATGCGAACAACTGCAGCGATGACTGATGATGCCTGTAACGCGCTGACATTTTTGCGCGACGAAGTTGTCACGACGTCCTGGGTAGCTGGAGTCTGTGTACAGGCAAGGGCCAGATGCGGAGGCGGACAGTGTCGAGATCAATGGAGCATTGATGGGGCGTTTGTCGGTGCGTTGTTTCTCCTATTACAGGGGGATCAAAGAGGTATGCCATTAAATATATACTTGAGGCGTCATGTTTAGCAATCGTGAACGTGATGCTTTGATATGTAAGCTCGGATATGAATGTAGGCACAATAGAGACTCAGGATGGGCGAGGCAGGACAGCGAAGATATGGGTTTCGTGGAATCAGCGACAAGTTGTAATCAAGCATCTCAGACGCGCGTCGCTCGACGTATCTCGAGGGCGACATCAGAGACTCATAAACCGCGGTATTTCAACAAATAACCGTCATCAGGCAACGCGTGGCAAGCCGGGTTTGTGCGTGGAATGCAACCTACCATTGGTTCAAGCCATTCAATTGTGTTCAAAGAGGCTATTGCCAACTTGTAGACTTTTGATGTTGCCACATATATGCAGAGATAATGGAGTGGACAACTCCAGGCTCTGAGGCTGGGTTTATTTATTAAATACTTTCGCTGACTCGAGTGGCGATAGTCAAGTCTCCAACACATACTCGCAGATCCAATAGCAACATTTCAAAATTATGGAACAATTTATCATGGCATACTGTTCTGTTTGATGCATACTCTCTATCATGGTGACGGGCCCTGCAAAGCCTGGTATCTGAGCTCGCCCGTATATTACCAACTACTATCTTACTGCAGAGGTACAGCATCACGGAACAGAGCACCAAAGCTACGGATTGGTCAGCATTCCCGAGTTCTGGTATCGTTGTGGCAAACTTACCTAGCCGGGTACCGATCACCAGGGAGGTCTGTCGCCTCAGCATATTTGCGTAGCTCCGCAACCTCGTCCACACTGAGCTTGACATGGATCGCCTTTACGTTTTCCTCCAGGTACTTTATCGTCGTGGTACCCGGGATGGAGATAAAGTCGTCACCTTGCGCTGCTACCCACGCTAGGCAAACCTGCGCTGGTGTCGCGCCGTGCTTGTCGCCGATGGCACGGATGCGGTCCACCAACGCCAGAATCTTGGGAAAGTTGGCCTCGCCAAACTTGGGCACTGCCGCGCGAAAGTCATCCTTGGCCAGGTGGGCGTGCGACTTGACCGCACCCGTCAGGAGTCCGCGTGCCACGGGGCTGTATGCGACAATCGCGATGCCCAGCTCCCGGCACGTCTGCAGAATTGCGTTTGCGGGAGACTCGATGTCGAGGAAGAGGGGGTTGTATTCGACTTGGTATGCGGTAATGGGATGCACGGCGTGCGCGCGGCGGATGGTGGCTGCGGAGCATTCAGACAGTCCGAGGTAGCGAATCTTGCCCTCGCTATGCGCAATGTCAGCATATTGTCATCGGGTTTGAAAGGTCAGCAAATTTTGACGTACGCCTTGAGCTCGGCCATGGCCCTGACGGTATGCTCAATGGGCGTCTTGTCATCCACGCGATGGCAATAGTACAGGTCAATGGTGTCAATGCCTAGCGTCTCGAGACTCTTGGCGCAAGCCTCCTTGACGTACGCCGGGTCATTGTCAAAGACGCGGCCCTCGGGCGTGTAGCGTAGGGCAAACTTGGTCGCAAGGAAGATGTCATTGCGCTTGCCAGTGCGTTTGAACCACGCTCCGACGCGCGCTTCACTGTTGGTGTAGACGTCGGCCGTGTCCCAGAATCGCTCACCCAGCTCATAGGCGCGATCCAGGAAAGCGAGCGCCGTCTCCTCGCTCGTGTCCTGCTGTTTGTACCATCCCGCAAAGGACATGAGGCCCAGCCCGATGCCAGTTACCTGGGGGCCATTGCGTCCGAGCGTTCGTGTGGGAAGAGACATGTTTGGTTTGTGTACGAAGTATGTGGAACTGGTTTGGTGCTGCGTATTATAAGTTTTGGTTGTTGTCGGGTTGCGAATGTTTTATTAGGGCCAGAGAGCTGTGCCCATGCGCGTAAACACATCATTTTATACTTGGCCACTGGCTCTCGATGCTTAATTACTCCAACAAAGCGGAGAAACGGAGTTGGTTTCCCTGCTCCCCTCGGCAACTGATGTCATGAAATATCAACTTGAACATTACGTACAGCTAGTGTACTCTTGATTCTTAAAGCCGAAAGAGCTTGGCTTCTATTTGGCGCTCGCTGTCGTGAATGGCGACGCTCCTTGGAGCTAGGCAGAGCTTGAGCTCCACCAGACAACACAGAAGAGGGTTATCTCCATGCAGATCGCTTTTGCGGGCAGAGTCGCAAACAGCGACAACGTGCGGGGATGGATCGCCATCGGAATGGACATGTTGTTAACCCCGAGCATAAGGCCGTGACAGTCTCTGTTGGGAGGTTGCTGTTGCAGTGGACTCTCGAATCCCGGTTTGTCTTTCGCATTGTATTTATGAGTCACTTCAGGCATGTAGCTCTGCTATTTCCGACACGAAGTACGAAGCTGCGGACTTTGAGAGTGGGCAGCTTATGAACTTGACGGTCGAGCGACAAGAGCTGGGTCACCTAACTCGCCACTTGCTAGCGCGCACCAGTGTCTTATTAGTGAAACTGCCTCATTCAGCCTTATTTCTTATTGTACATAGCAGAATGGTACGTTAATAAACCGGTAAGTGGGGGCTCTTCCAGAACCATGGTGAGGCAAGTAGCTGGATTGATAAGGTCAAGGTAGTGTAACGAACAACTACCTATATAAGCCATAGTTGGAATCCTCGTTAATGCTTGTACTGTGATTAATGCCTAGTCTTTTGCCAGTTGGCGTAATCGAACAGGAACCCGTTACAGGTACTCCGTAGAGTCTATGATACCGGGTAATTTGACCCTGAGGAGCAGCCCGCTGAGCCCAAACACTGAGCAATAACAACATCGGGCGATATTGTCTTGGGTCAAATTCAAACAATGCACTTTGGTAGATTCTAGCATCACAGGTTCTTGCTCTCGATGGAAACGAGCACAGTTGTTGCACCAGGCTTCCCTAATTATTGACCGCCTGTGCCACGACGACCAGCCACTACGACGTAGGCATGTGGAGACGGCCGGGCGCCAAGGGACAGCAAAACGCCGCACATTGTCACCCTATCGTCGTCCTTTGTCAGTGAGCCTCCCACTCGACAGCGCATGTCGCGACTCCATATTCAATTCCGAAAGCTGGAATCTCTTGCCAGTTTATCATGGCCGACACACAGCCGATCAAAGACAAAGAAGGGTTCGATGTGGGCGAGTTTTTGTACGTCTTTGTTGTTGCGCTGTTTTCACCCTGATGAGCGGCCTCAACAGGCCTGTTGCTGTACCGTCCGAGCTGACAAGCCCCCTCAAGGCAAAAGAACATCACCAAAGGCGAACTGGCCTTGAAGCGTGCTGTCGGGCTCGGCACTCAACCCAACGTTGTGCCCGAGGGCGAGCCAGTCCACGATGGGGAGCCACGCCCCGTCGAGATTGGCTGGCATCCCGTCGGCGGACTTGCAGGCAAATGGTTCGCCAACAACACAGGTCTCGGCAAAATGATTACGGAGAGGATCAATAAGTACCCTGATCCCACACAACACTGGGCTGTCCTCGTCGGCGACTACGTCCACCAGCTCTGGATGGATGAGAGCTTCCACGTCATCTACATCAACAACAAGATCAACCGCGAGGAGTGGAAGACATTTAGCGTCGGTCAGACGCGCTTCAATGACGATGCGCTGCGGCGCGCCGGCGAGATGGTCATTGCTGCCATTCGCGAAAAGACACCCGCCTACAACCTCATCTCCAACAATTGCCAAACCTACGCCCTCCAGCTGCTGGACGCCATCAAGGTCGGCGCGCGCAAAGAATTCGGTACCACGCTCGCCGTATATGATCGCATATTTGGCCCTGGTAATGTAGCGGATCTGTTCAACAAGGACGGCCAGATGCCGTCTAGTGACACCAATTCGGGTGTCCCGCCGCCCAAGGACGACGAGGAGAACACTGTTGGGCTGGCCCAGCAGCTCATGCATGATCACACAGCGCAACTCGATACGCATGAGCAGATGAACAAGAATAGGGGTGCGCTTACCCCACCCCGGGAGGCGGCAGAGGCACAGATGGGCGAGAGTATCGAGGACAAGGGCGATGGCGAGAAAAGGGCGAGTAAGAGCAGCGAGGTAAAAACGCAGATCAAAAACATCTTTGGCCGCTTCTCCCGAAACAAGTCTTCGTAACGGCTCAGGACATGATTATATGACTTATGATAGAGGTGACGAACCAAGACCAATCTTACGAGCCGAAAATACATTGAAAAACTAGGCCGAATGGCTTGAACTTATAACTATAGCTCGATTCAAGTCAAAAAGCCCCCTTTGTTTGGCGAAACCCTAGCGCCGTATAGTATGGTTGTTCAGGAGCCCAGCCAAATGGGCTCTAAACAATAGCCGAGTATGCCACAAAGCAGTGTCCAATATGTGATGAATGAATAGCATGACGTTCGTCCCAACACCTTCAGGAATCAGAAAGGCACCTTGACGTGGCGCGGCGTTATGTTTATTTCAGCATCTCGAAAGCGCAAGGCCGGGACAGAGCATCATTGTCGACAATAGACATAGGAGCTCTGCATCGCCGTCAAGCGACGGCAACGAGCATAGCTTTATACGCATGCGAGTGGGCTTTCAGGGAACAAAGCTGAGGCTTGGCAGCACAAAGGCTTGGAGATCGAGCCCCTCATCAAGCATAGGGCTGTGCACGGGACCAGCGAACGTTTGCCAATGCAACCTATAAAGTTCGCCGACTAGTCCATGTGCGTGTCGCCGCTCAAAAAATGTATTGCGCCTCCTCAAGATTGCGAAGGAAAAAAAAAACGGTCCAAAGGCCCAGGCCTGCCAGGATATAAAGTAGATGGCAGCCTGCACAGAGATGAGCCAATTGGAGCGCAATCAAATCTCAAATCTCAGCTGTAGCGCAGGGGTTCTCTTTCTGACAAGCCAGGATGGATGCTCACAAAACGGCCTCGCGATCTCGTCGTGAGCAGGTGGCAGTTGGAAAGGTTTATTTTCTTTCCATGAGGGTTGAGGAGAAAGCGCGGGCACCGCCACCTTTTGTTTTGTCCACACTGAGCCCTATTTACAAGGTTAAGAATGAAGGCTGTTGTTATTAGCGGCGGTGGGGAGCACGCGTCGAGGTCCTCGCCTCCAAGCCTCTTCCACAAGTTACAATAAGACCGATATTCGTAAACTCAGGGGGCTGGCTATAGGCTCCCGTGTCAACATCGACCACCGGGAGTCTGATTTTCTTCGGTACAGGCTAAGAGCCTCAGTACACCTCAAATTCCATTCGTCCTAATGAGCCATTTTTATAAAAATGACAAACAGGCCAGTCAGCCACACTCACAGCTGAAGGTTGCCGACTTCCCCTCCTTCTAGACTTGCCGTCTACTAAATAGCATTTCTTCTTCTCGAGCGTACCAGTACAATAATTTCTTCGCCATCTAACCAGATTACGGGCCAAAAGCGGCCTGTCAGCATTAATATTGAATACAGCTATGAAGCCTGGCGCCATGCGGAATAAGCTAGCTCTCTTCCGCCGCAAATTCCAGGCTCGCGAAAGCCGTGATAGGCAAGATTACGTTGCCCTCTCCTTTTTTCGGCTCCTCTCTCTTGACAGAGTCACATATTGGGGCGGCTCGCAACCAAAGCCAAGGCCAATAAGCAATCAGATTCAGAGCCCTGTGGGGATCAGATACGGTTTGGGGCACAAAACAAAACGACATATTACTCCGTAATAATCTGTACTGGTGCAGGCTTTATTGCAGGCGCCTCCAAGGTCGTTCTAGCCCACAATGGCCACAACCCGGGCGTCAAATGCAGCAAGGACGCGTGGACAGTGATCTGCGCTAGCTGAAATGAGTAGGAGTTCCGTAAAAAGTCCCTGGCACATCTCAGCCAACTTCTGGCCTTCTGGGGTCCCTCTCAAGTTCTCAACTAATGAGATTGGCAACCGGCACACCTCTTCCGACCTGGGTCTCGCCAGCTGCCCTGCGGCCAAGCCACGCCCTCGGCTCCATCCGTATTCCAAGAAGCGGCATCTCTGGGCCGATTGCCCATAATATTAGGGGCTTTATTCATTCGCGACAACAGTTGCCTGTTCCACTCTGAGGTGGGCGTGGTCGTAAATCGCATTGTCGCCGGTTTCCACCCCTCTGTACGGAGTAGGTAGGGCTGTGCTTACTAGGATTACTCTGTGTTTGCATTGTGACACCCGCGTCGACAAGTAATTTGCTGGGGGGCGCTGTGACGACCATCAACTGTGGATTGTCCATATGTGACCCCTATCCCCGTGTAAATATGAAGCTGACGCCCTTCCTCGGCCTCTGCTGGCCTCAGCTTCTGCCGACTCTTTCCTTTTCGTCTTCGCCTTTTCCTCGGACCTTTCCCTCGCGAGAACGCCTTTTGAGACATTGATTCTTCAACACAAAGCACATTCGCCTTGTTGTCTATCCCATGTCAGCCGGCTGAATAGCGCCTTTCAATTGGCCTCATCTCGCCCCAGTTGGCCCGCGGCTGGCGATCTAGCCTCGTCTCACGACTCTTTCTAACCGTTCTCGATCGATTATACCTCCCTTCACAGAATGACGGGGCATGGCGGCCGTCACCATGGCCTGCATTTAGGTGAGCTCATCAACGAGCTCATCTCCTCCATCGCACCGTTCTCCGGCCTGATCTTGACCGTCACCTGCTGCGTCATTGCCCTTATCCGACTTTACATCCTTGACCCTTTCATTCCAAAGATTTACTCGCGCGAGGTCCTCCGCGACGTCACAAGCGCCCAACTGCGCAGCTTCACCAACCATCATGTCGCAGCAGGCACCAAAATTCTGCTAGTCATTCTCTGCGCCTATCCTCTCCTCGCCATCATTTGTGGCAACGCGACGCCTCATACTCCCTATGCCAAGGGCTCTTCTGTCACGCTTGGTGATATGATGATTGTCTCTTCCCAAATATTTACTGGCATGTACATCTTCGAGCTCTTCTTCCGCGAAAAGGTCTCGGTCATCAGTTGCGCACACCATATTGGTGCTATTACAATTGCTCAAGCTGCAATCGCAATGAGCATCAATTTTGGTCACGAAAGAGACGCAGTGTACGAGTTCATTTTGTGCTTTATCTGGGGTAAGTTTCGTGCATGGTTTTGAATTCGACAAAAGGCCGCCTGACTGACATTTGCTAGGTGCATTCGATGTCATTGCCGAGCTTTGGCCTCACTTGGCCATGATCGTTTATCGAACTCATCACGAAAACCATGCGCTACTGTCCAGGATCTTCTACGCAACGGCGATTCTGGAGGTGGTAGGAACTACTACCGAGACCGCCATTGTCATGTTCCTTTTTGGTTCGCTCTGGGACAAGTGGTCTTTGTCCCTGAAGATCACGACGCCTTTTCTACACACGCTATTCTCGGCGGCGCAGCTTTGGGGAGTCTGGATCTTT
Source organism: Beauveria scarabaeidicola (assembly GCA_037289395.1). NCBI lineage: Eukaryota > Fungi > Ascomycota > Sordariomycetes > Hypocreales > Cordycipitaceae > Beauveria > Beauveria scarabaeidicola. The sequence goes on along the minus strand of JAEIJG010000027.1, from coordinate 70,348 downwards.
TACAAACTGGGCAAGGATCAACAAAGCAAATTGAAGAAGAGCGAGGAGAAGCGTCCATCTTCGGGTGATACCGCAGCCCAAAGTGTTTAACATTAAGCGACGGCGTTTTATTTTGCCTTTTGAAATGGAATTTGCCATGGCTACTAATACATATATATGGCGTTTAGCTGTGTTAGGGGTTTTAATAGCGATCAGACATCTAGCTAGGCCGGCTTGCTCTACATTGTGCAATTATACGGGGTTCCTGCTGGAGCACGCTTTGCGGCCGAGCTTAGCTGCCACAACCTTGTGTGTTTGGACTTGGAGTCAACGACAAGGTTAGAATGTTTACACACTTCGATTCTCAGAAATAAAAAGTTTGACAATTGATTGGTTTACATAGCAGCCTAGCAATGACAGTCCCCTTCACAGCACGCCTTTGACACGTAGTTGACGGTTAGCTCGCCATTATTTACATTGTTGCCAGGGAGAGTAGGCACGCTGCCGCTGCCGCTGCATCCGTGATCGAGAAGTTGCTGCACTTGGTTGTACACGTCCTTGGCTGATTCAGAAGCGCCATTATGGTAAAAAGCGCAATAATTGCTAAATAGCAATTTGTTCTGCGGCGGCGTATTAGCCGGCACAGTTGCAGTTAGCAGGGTGGAGAAATCATCCCAAGGCGTCTCTGACAACAGAACAAGGGTCTTGTTCGGCTTCAAGAGAGAGGGAAGGGAGGAGACAGGTCATTATTCCGGGCGGTAACCTTGCCATGAGCTGAAAAGAAAAGAAGGAACAAGACCGTGGGTTTGAGAAGAAGAAAGTGCCATGATTATTAACTTCTTTGAGAGTTCATCGTATATAATGCTTTATATCTTACCAAATTCACTCATAAATCGTGGCCCGTCAGGGTTGGTGGGTACCGGTGCCGAGGATAACACGACCATACTCCGTATAGATTCTCGCCCCGCACCTTGGTTCCTCTTAGATTACCATCTACAACTTCTGCAACTCACATAAAAAATGGCCCAGGTAGCAGAACCAGTCGAGCGAGTTCTGGCAGATCTGCCTGCAAAGTTCCGCGGCCCTGGTGGTGCTGTTGCCGTCGTCAAGGATGGCGAGCTGCTCGGTGAAAAGGTCTGGGGCTTCGCCGACCTGCGAAAGGGCATTCCCATGGGCAACGATACTGTGATTCCCATTTGCTCCATTTCCAAGCAAATGACCTGCGGCCTGCTCACTGATCTGCAACTAAACCCTACACCGGCCATGGCTGCTCGCAGCGAGCCGGCGGCCGAGCAGCTGGCCAACGAGCTCGCCAAAGTCCTACCCAAGGAGATGACCCAAGACACAGGTGTGACGCTGCAGCTGCTCTGCAATAACCAGTCCGGAATACGCGACTACTGGGCACTCACTGTGCTATGGGGTGCTCAACCCGAGACGCCCTTTTCTATTGAGCGTCATGGTCCTCAGATGCTACAGCGCCTCAAATCTTTCCAATTCGAGCCGGGCACGCAGTACTCGTACGCCAACACCAACTTTTATATTCTGGGTCGTGTAATGGAAAACGTCACTGGCGAGACCCTTGCTGATCTGCTTAATGAGAGAATATTCGCGCCCGCTGGTATGAAGACAGCCTTTCTCTGCGCCGACACCTCCAAGCACCCACCCCCTTGTGTCGGCCACGAAGGCACAGAGAAGATTGGCTTCTATCCCGGCGACAACCGCATCGAGTGGGCTGGTGATGCCGGAATTGTGGCTTCACTGTCTGACATGGTCGCTTACGAAAAGTTTGTTGACACAAATCGTGAGAACGGCCAAAATTGGTATGGCCTCAACAGCAAGAAGCAGCAGTTCAAGGATGGATCTCCATCTGATTACGGCTATGGTCTGAGCCAGCACGCTGTTGGCGACGTTACTCTGGTTGGCCATGCTGGCGCTCTGCGGGGCTACAGACTCAACAGAATCTACGTCCCCGAGGCAAGACTATCTGTCGTTGCTCTTCTGAATGAGGAGCACGCCAAAGCCGGCACTGTGTGCGACTATGTAATTGAGCGACTTTTGGGAGTACAAGCCGTCAAATTCAGCGGCGTGGAGCCCGCCTCCGCATTCATCGGCACCTACTTGGATCCGGAATCAGACTTGGCTGTCACTATTGGCAAAGGAGAAGCAGAGGGAAAGTTATCCTTTGGCTACTATCGCTCTGCGGTGGACATGACCCCTGCGGAGGCGAACAAGGCTGTCTCCATCGATGTCACAGCCGTCTTGGATGGAGATGTGCTGGATATTACCATTCCCAAGGACAACCGAAAATTCCGCGCTCACCGTGTGCCAGTTGCCAAGCCCAATGCAAATTACTCTGACGTGCACGGCAGATTCGAATGCGCGGAAATCGACTCAGTATTCCACTGCAGTGGCACTGATGGCATGTTGTATGGCTCATTCGATGGCTTTCTTGGAAAGGGACCCATCCATCTGATGCGGCCGCTCGCCGAAGATGTTTTTGCACTTGCCTGCCCCAGAGCCATGGACTCGTCGCCCCCCGGCGACTGGACTGTCGTGGCTCGCCGCGATGCTAGCGGCAGGATTGTTCGGGTGACGATCGGCTGCTGGCTGGCCCGAAAAATCGAATTCGTTAGAGTCTAAATTTTCAAAAAAGTGAATGAATTTCTCAGTGTCGCTTTTAGTTTCGGCGCAGTCTGCGCAGGTGCCCGTGGCGCAGTGCCGAGACCAGGCTGAAGAGTCCGACAGGTAAGAGTTATCTACTCAAACACAAACGCGAAAAAGAAGGGAAACAGCCAATCCAATGACTTGAATACAATTATATGATGACGCAGTATGATTTTCCACAACACTAATTTCGAATGATGTGGAGCATCATGACTTTTGACCTGAAATCTCGTCGGGCAGTAGTTGGTTGCCATTGCGGTAAGGTTCTACTGCCCTAGAGTTTTTAGGTGGGGGGCCCGACCTATTACTAGGACATATATGATAACTAGTCTATGTTATAATATGAGACCACAAAGTATCCAATATTTGGCATCTCAGGCGCAGTTTCTGCGGATGATGGCGGTGCAGCTGAGCTCCATGCTGCGGCGTTATCGCCACGGACGAGCCTGGCCTAGCCGCCAGTGCTTGGTTCCTCAGCTACGCACAGTCATAAACAGATTCTTGGCTATCTTCACAGCCGTTGCCCTTCTACTAAAGCTACAGTACACTTTTTTAGGATCTTAATTACCCCCTAACGGAGACTTCCAGTGGTGTAGGCACATCGTGAAGCGCCCGTCCACAAGACTAAGCCACCAAACGGGCGTCCTGCGCCACTAGCGAGCACATGAACGTATTGGTTCTGCATTACCAGCGTTAGTGCCTTGACTCAGACAAGCCTGTACGGTAATGCTGATTTTTCTCCCCGAAAAAGATCATGTGCATCTCGTTTGGCGGGACGCTCATGTAAGGGGAGACTTTGCCGTCGACAGCTAGCGTCACGAGGTTGGAGTATATTGATTAGAGCAGAGTGACCGAAGCGTACAGTAATCTTCGGTGGCTTGGTCTACTCGACTTCCAGAGATGGGCTTGCTACATGTCGAGTCTCAGTTCCGGCGCACTGACACGACTGGTAACGACACTGGTAACTAGCAGAAGTCTATTCGCAAATCCGAAAAGTAGGTCGCTTCAGTTCTCTATTCCAAGAGGGTGTTGGATTCCTAAGACTAAGACAGCAAGCCGTGATGCTGGTGGGTCTGAATCAGCTAGCCAATGATGCTGCCCAGAGGGAGCACTTGTGAGACAGATTTACTGCCCGTCGAGGCGGATGGGATCATAGCTCAAATTCCTACCAGTGGCCCACGGACTTTACGGGTTCATGAAAAGTCGGTAATGCGCACCAGAACGTCGAGAGAGTGGGTGACGTAGTTAAAAGCCAGCGATATAGCGACGGTTTGCACATGCACTGTTGGTACGAGCTTAACATATGAATGTCGTTTCTTCGGAATAAAGACTCATGTAGCTTATAGACTCTAGATCAACTCAGCGATATGAGAAACTTGGGGAGAGTTACATAATGTCTTAAAGACGCCGTCGTTATGTTCAGTGTGATGTATCATAAAGCAACCTCTGCACGAACACCACCGTCGCAACGTGGGAAGACGGGCCCGTCTTGTTCCCCTGACCCCTCAAGTGAGAAATTAAAGTCCGATGTCTCCTAATGATTATCCACAGGTAGTGATCTAACAGCTAGTCATTCCAGCGTCGGCGAATTTGCAAGCCGGAAGGTTGCATGATATGCCTTGGCCCTTGAGGTTGTCTTACAAACAGGCTTCATTCCTGGCCTGTGGGTTTCCGCTTAAGAGGCTGCCGAGCTTCCCAGCCCCGGTAAATCAGTATCTCGGGGATGAAATAAAAGGCGCATGTAGCCGCGCTGTGACGAGTTGTTGGAACCCAACAGCTTGCCGGTTTCGTCAACAATCTCCGGGCTGACAATAATTGAACCGATATTGGACTGGAACTTGGCTTAAACACGGGAACGATATCGAGCGATCGATTGGGGGGACTAGAACTTGGAAAACGCCCTAAAATGGGGAGAACGCCCTACGTGGCAGACGAGGAGGCAAATACACACACCCCGATCACGTCAATTCGCAATGACAAGCATGATATGAACAAGAAAACTCGCACCGGGGTGGTCCATCCCCGCGACTCAGGGCTGCACGCATGGTTGTTCCTCACTGGCTCATTTTTGATTGAAGGTCTTGCCCTTGGTAAGTCATCGCACAAGTCATGGAAGAAGCCACACGAGATTCTAATGTGCTCGTGTTATCCATTGAAAGGGTTTCCTGGTGCCTACGGCGTCTTCCAGGACTATTACATCACACATCCGCCATTTCAAGATGCTCCAGGCTTACCAACAGTTTCCACCAGCGCCATGGTACATTTCAGAAAGTTGGCCAGCTTAAGCATTCTGCAACTAACTTCTCCCAGGGTATCATGTACTTGGGCATGCCTATTACCATGGGCATTCAGCGACTTTCACCTCGATTGAGTGCCTGTTCGCCTGTTATTGGTATCTTTGTCATGGCTGGCGCTCTTGTAGCTGCCTCATTTGCAACAGCCGTCTCCCATCTGATTATGACACAAGGTATCCTTTTTGCCATCGGAAGCTCTTTGTCTTACTGCCCCTGCATTGCGTTTCTCAATGACTGGTTCGACCGACGAAAAGGCATGGCGTACGGAATCATGTGGGCCGGCACCGGGCTGTCGGGATCAGTGCTTCCCTTTGTCCTCCAATATCTCTTGGGTGAATATGGATACAAATACACGCTGAGAGTCTCTGCCGTCGCTCTTGTAGTCATCACCCTTCCCGTGGTATACTTTGTCAAACCTCGACTGCCCATGAGTCAGTCCGGGGCTCAGGGCAACCCGTTCAACTTTCGCTTCACTCTGAGCCAGACATTTATGCTTCATCAGATGGCCAACATATTTCAAGCTTTAGGTTTCTTCTTGCCTAGCATCTTCCTACCGACATATGCGAGGTCAGTGCTCGGCGCAGGTAAGCTTGTGTCCGCAAGCACGATTTTGCTCCTCAACTTCACCTCGACGGTTGGATGCCCAACTATGGGCTGGCTGTCCGACAACTATCATGTTACTCGATGTTTATTCATCGCAACAGTGGGTGCGTCTTTGGCCACGTTCCTGCTATGGGGCTTCACGACCACGGTGCCATCGCTACTCATTTATTGTGCATTTTATGGGTTGTTTGCGGGCTCATATACTTCGGCCTGGACTGGCCTTATGCAGCAGATCACGACTGACGAGACCATCAGTGAGCGGTACTCCTGCGAAGACACGGATCCCGTCATGGTACTGTCGGTGCTTGCTGCAGGAAGAGGCATCGGAAGTGTTTTATCTGGTCCACTCAGTCAGGCGCTTGTAGGTGACTACTGGCGTGTGAAGACCTACGGCGCGTACGGCACGGTTTACGGGCCACTGGTCATTTTTACGGGTTTTACTGCTGCGCTTAGTGGAATTGTTCTATTCTGGAGACATATTGGTTGGATACACTGAGAGCGTCATAGAGTTGCTAAAAAGAAAAGTTGGCAGTGTTTATACGCGCGTTTGTATTTATTTAATCACTATTTGGTAGCGATAAATAGACTGTCAGAGATGACAATTACTGTACTTGGTGGCATTGCTAGACCTTGGCCCTTGTATGCGCATCATCATATAGTGGTACAAGGTAATCCAGAGCATCACGACCAAATTCACAATGTTAACTCGCTAGTCCCCCACCGATATGCCCCCATTGGAGGGCCATTTCCATCCCTAGGGCGATGCCTTACTAACAAAAACACTAATGTTCTCGTCGCCAGAACTTGGAGACTTTTCCTGGTACTCGTGGTGCGCGGCCTCTTCAAAATACTCCGGTTTAAGCTGCCCATGCTTGTCGTAACGATGAGGCTCTTTTAACGAAATGGACACTGCATCAAATACGCTTGAGGATTTCTTGAAGATAGCATCCATCTCCTCCAGAGATCGAAGTTTAGTCTCGGGGAAGAAGAAGTAAACCGAGGGAATCATGAAAGCGTTGCTAGAAACGTCAGCAACTCCGGATACCCTGATCTTAGGACGAAACTCACATTACCGCGAAAATAACGTAGGTCTTATAACCGATATTCGCAAAAGCAACAGGTGTAATCATAACGACCATGAAGTTGAAGATCCAATTACCACTGTTTCCAGGTTAGCGACTCACTTTCGGAATAAAAAGAAACTTGCTGATAGCCTACCTCGTCGACAATGCATTTGTTGGCGCACGGATTTTCAAGGGCACAATCTCAGCAGGATATAGCCAGGTCATGCCGAGCCAGCCAATGGCGAAGAATGAGTTGAAGACGAAAAGAAATACGGCTTGGCCAATACCAGCTCGCGTATCTTGCAACTTTTCCAATCGCCAATTGCAACCCGCAAGAACAGCCATGGACACGGACATACCAAAGGCCTAGAGAAGATGATGTATTAGAGATGACATGTTATTCTAGGAAAGGGGCCTGCCTTACTCCGAAAAGCATTAGTGGTCGTCGGCCTGTCTTTTCAACGATGAAGATGGGAATGAACGAAGCAAGCAGGTATTCTGTACCATTGCAGGCAGCGAGAAGTTTGTTTATATTTTTGCCTTGCAGGCCAACTTTGCTGTAGAGTGTCGGCGCGTAGTAGGTGATGAGATTTATGCCAGAGATCTGTTGAAACATTTGAATGACATAGGCTAGAACCACTCGGTGGAACTCACGGTACTCGCTCATGTCGAATAGACTGCGATAAGAGCCCTTGGACATTTCGACCACAGTCATTTTAATGTCGGCAAATTCTTTCTGGATGATGAAATCTGTGCGTGGCTTCTCATTCAAGGCCTCGAGGACTTGAAGTGCCTCGTCGTCTTTTCCCGCCATAACGAGCCACCGCGGAGACTCTGGCAAATTAGAGATGGAGACAAAAATGACTACCGCAAATAAAATCTGAAAAGCCAATGGAAAGCGCCAGGCGACCTCCTTTTCGCCAATAAAGGCAAATCCTTTGTCAAAGTTAGAGCTCATCATGTCGTCACGCATGCATTTCCTTGTGCATACCGTAATTGATCCAGTAGCTAAGTGCAATGCCACCGGTAATGAGCGAACCCTCAATCATGACAAGCTTACCACGATCGGACGATTTTGCAGACTCTGACTGCCAAGTAGGAACGGTGCTAGTATTGATGCCATTGCCAATACCTGTAATAATCCGTCCGACGATAAAGTGTGGTAGCTTAAACGCGGTACTTTGTAGGAGGGCGCCGATAGCCATGGTAAGACAGCCAAGCATGATGGTACGACGACGACCAAGAGGATTCCCGATGAAGATGGTGATTATTGCGCCCAGGAAGCAGCCCAGATTGTAGGCCGCAACGGTAATACCCTGGTATGTTGAGCGTTGCTGGTAGACCGGCAGGTTGCTCTTCTCGAGCTCTGGATCCAGATAAATATCGGGAAAGTATTTGTTGAAGGATGGTAGATCAAGTAGACCACCGGTAACACCCTGATCATATCCAAAAAGTCTAGGATGTCAAGTTAGTGTACATAAATTGATGAGTCAATGTATCATGACGAACTCACAAGAAGTCAAGGCTGCCGAGAGAACTAATGGCCAGGTTGAGGGCTCGGCCTCTGCAGCCAAAATATTTCGGGATCCCGAACATGATTGATATCGTGTAATACCAACAGTAGTAGAATAAACTGTTATCGAGTGAGCAGAAAGGGAAGAAGGATAAAGGGGATGGAGCTGTCGGGTTTTATTGACAATTAGTCCTGGCTGCGTCCTGCGAGATACGGCCTTGCAGCGATCCCACTTTTCCTTTCCATAGCTAACTACGGAGTAGTTCAATGGCATGGGAAGAGGAAGGATGCAAGGATGCCCCATGAAATCACTCCGTAGATGGCGGGCGACAGGCTGGCAATGGTTGCCTGGCACTAGCAAGCTTGTCGCCCGCTCTCGATTACTTATTGGTCAGTTAGGTACACTCGGCAATGGATTCGGAGTTCAGAGTTCCCCAGGTCAGCGAGAAAGGAGATTGCTAAGGAGAAACAATTGAATAGCCTGCTATCCACTTCCCCGGTTTGGGAAACCGAGTTTGTTCGGGGTGCTTCCTCGGATGCCATGACGCGACTCGCGGCCCGGTTCTATCGCCAAGCCGTGCTTTCAACACGAGGAAACTCTGGCCGGAAGGAGAAAATTTCGAATCACATCAGGCGCACACATATGCCAAGAAGTCGTTGTTACTTCTGAGCCAAGGCCGCGGTGGCCACATGGTCGCGAGTCTGGAGAGTTACTCCGCGTAGCTGAGCCCCTGGCGGGCTGGCTTTGCAGCCACTGATGTCACGCACTAGCTAGTTTCAGAAACCCGTGCACCCCGTCGTCTTTTAAGCTTATATGGCGGGTTCCTGATCAGCAAAAGCTTTTCTTCCGAATTCCCATTGCTTCAATCTTCGATTTACCCCAGTATCTTTAATGCAGAATTTCACCTCGGTTATTTCTAGGACGACAGTTGTATCTATAAAGCATGTTGTTTAGCGGAAAATCGCATTATAATAATGCTGCTTGTTTTGCGGCGACTCCGCTCGTTTCGATGCTCTCCACATTGACGTAGCACATGGATTTCAATAAATAGCAATGGCTTAAGCCACGCAAGCAAGCCATAACTCATCCGATTTCATTACTTTTACAGCCGAAGATAAATCCAAGCGGGTTACTCGACTTGGAAACCCGCAAAACTGGCCCTGAGCTCCGGTTGGCTTGGCACACAGCATGAATCAAGCCATGAAAAGGCGTCCCAGGCTGGCTGCACAGCCGACTCCTTCACAATCGCCCACTTCCGTGCACCCACTACGTTGGGGTTTCCTAGCACCAAAGCAGGGGATAGCTGCACTTTTTTTTTTGGTTCATTTGTACCAGGGTTTTAGATGAGAAGTTCACGTTTTATCCAGAATAAGGCAGGGGTGCGCCATAGTAGCTCATCTGCGTCGGGAACTCTTGCCTGGAGAAAATTCTCTGTCACCGTTCCCATGAACGACCGAGGCAAAAGTCTTCGAACCTTCGCCATTGGTCTCTTAGCGAACCCATGCGCGTAAGGGCATGGTCTTATTAGGTCTGTATTAGATTGCATAAATAGGCCTGCAACCGCGAATTACGACGTCGACTTGGGTCCTCTGTTTCTGAACGATTGGGACCATGCCACGGCATATCAGCGTTCTACCATGCACAAAAGCTACTTTCTCCCTCCGCCTCTTCAAACCGGCTTGATCAATGGCACCAACACTTTTGGCAACGGTGGTCAACGACTCAACATTCGCTTCGAAGCCAACAAGACATATCGCCTACGTTTAGTGAACGCTGCACTTATATCTCACTTCAAATTCATGATAGACAATCATGTTATGACGGTTATAGCGCATGATCTTGTTCCTGTGAAGCCGTATACAGTCAATGTCTTAGACATTACAATGGGCTAACGTTATGACATTCTAGTCACTGCTAATCAAGCTACCACAGCACGGCAGTTCTGGATGCGATCTATACCTCTGGGGCTTTGTGGTGATCCGAATTGGAAGTTCAACGACATTCTAGCGATTGTACATTATGATGAGGCATGGACGAATCCATCTACATTGCCCTACCAATACTCTCAGCTATGTGGCGACCAAACCATGAAAGCCGTACCACACATTGGAGAGGATGTCCAAAAACCTGACATCGAAGTTTCCGAGACTACCAGATTCGACAAAGTCGACGGGTATTGGTACTAGACTCTCAAGGAAGCTCCGATGCTAATAGAGTGGGACGATCCAACCCTCAGCAAACTACTACGCCACGACACCAGTTTTCAGAAGAACGACTCGGTGATTGAGCTACCTGAAGCCAACAAGACATTTTATTTGGTTATCAAAAACCCCTTGTTCGTTGCTCACCCAATTCATCTGCATGGGCACGACTTCTTTGTACTTGGACAGGGCGTTGGCCCATTTTTGCCTGGTATCTCGCCTCTGAAAGTTAAGAATCCCCCGCGGCGGGATACTGCTCTTCTCCCTGGCTCGGGGTATCTTGTCATTGGCTTTGTTACAGACAATCCTGGTGCATGGCTCATGCATTGCCACATTGGTTACCACGTCGAAATGGGGTTTGCTCTTCAAATCATTGAACGCGCTGATGAGTTACCCGCCCTTGTCGATCCAGATAGCCTTAGCAAGGGCTGTGACGCTTGGTCAGCGTTCCAGCGAGACAACAATGTAATCCAAGACGATTCTGGTGTCCAAGTACTACTAGCTAACTAGGCCTTAATTTTTACGTATGCAATACAACTATAATAAGTGCGACTAATACTCTCTGCATTGCCTTGTCATATTCATCTAGTTCCCTGCTCACTTCACAGAGTAAATCGACAACGACGAGGCATCTTTAGTGGTCATATGTGTCAAGGCGTGTCGTAGTTATTCGATCTAGTCCGACGCTTGCACAACTTGTGCCCAATCTCCAAATCCATATGCACCAGGCAAGTTTTCTCCATCGAATAAGCTAGCTAAAATAACACGATCGGACTGCTCTCCTTGCCATGGTTCACGTCCATGCTGGGCAATGATATTATCGTATACCAATACATCACCTTGGTGCCATTTATGAAGAACTCGGATATCCTCGGTAATTTCTACCAGGTGAGCCAAATATTTTTCAGGAATCCGGGTCCCATCGCCAAAGCACTGGTGCACAATGTCTGCTTTTGCCGATCCATTTCCGCCCTGGGAATTAATGGAGTACCTGTAATAAGCTGCCAGTCCAGTGAAAAGCGTGGGGAGGTTAGTTCCTGGCTGCGTTCGAATAACGGGTAAGCGATGTGTGAGCACCAGCCCTTTGCCATCATCATAATCCTTCCACTCCCATGTAGTGTGTTTTCCGCGGCCGTATCGCAAAATCTGTGCTTCAATCTTTTTGCGCGCCGTCTCCTCGTCATCGCCATCCTGGATTTCCTTTCCAAAGGCCTGCTTCAAAGTCGACCCCCCCGCTTTCTGCTTTGTCGCTTTATATGTCACTTTACAAAGAATTCCTTTCTCGGCGAGAAGCTCAATAAATTCCGGCATCTCGGTCTGGGCGCGATGGTATAGCTCCAGACTGGACGAAATGGGAGTCTCGCCGCCCTTTTCTGGAGCCTGATGAGAATAGAAGAAAATGTATTCCGGGGCGTGGGGCACCTGAGGGGATTCATTGTGGCTGTAGATTTGCACCTCCTTTGGAGCCTCGTTGGCAGGCGCGACGTTGGGTGCGAGTAGTGGCCGGTCGACGACAATGCCGATGATCTCATGGGGCGCATACCCAAACGCGTGAGCAAATCTGCTGAATGCAAAAGCGTCATCGATCGGAACATTCCGAAAGAGGATAGCACCGTGCCTTGCTAGCAATTTGGTCAGAGTTCCGTCTCGTTGGAGGTTTCTGATTGTAGAGACCACATTTTCCAACGAAGCGACATCGCTAGACGGGCGAAGAGCAAGAGGGATCTGGGTGTTGGGCGGATGAGGGTAATTGAGAAAGCGTTGGTTTGTAGTAGGCAAGTCAAAAGACTCGAACGTTACAGCTGAGCCGGTGGTCTCCACGAACTTCAAGGGCGAAGCTTGTCGCTGTCGAGTAGAGGAAGACATTGTACGTTCCGGGTGATGGTAATTCTACGGAGTAGTCCTCGTCAAAATAGAGACCTCTTAGTGGTTGTGTAGATAATGAGAAAGTCTGGTCGCTTTATATCGCTTCTCTTCGTACGGTATCTGAGTCAATGAGATTGCCTCATTTCAGCCTGTGGTGGCGAGCCTGCGCGTGGCCAGCCGCATCTCCTTTACAAAGAAAGATGCGCTACGTAACACGGCACCTCGGGAACTTTTGTATGTCGTATCCGTCGTATCTGGTCATGAAAAGCTCAAATGGAAAAAGAAAAAAACGCCTCTAAAAATCCAACGTATCATAGCAAATGCTATAGATAAAGAACGGGACAGTAATAATATACTCATTATCAGCGTAGATCACGAACAGCGCCTTCGAGTAAACTATTCGTATAGCCTGTTATGCGTGCTAGTGGTCTAAATATAGTGGGTTGGTATGCATTTGCTCATCAGCCACAAGTATTACGATTAAATTCAGGTAGCAATGTATGCGACTGATCTACGTATTTAATTGTACTTTCGGCCCAATAGCAATATAGATCCTGATTAATCCGAACTTCAGTCGAATAACAATGAGTGTTGCTATGGTAAACACCGGAGGGCCGGCCGAGGTCCTACCCCTCAAGACCTACGCTCTCACCAATGACCAGGAGGCTGATACTGGTGGCAAGGCCAAGCCAAGTTTCTTTCGCAGCACTCTCTTCCAGATCCTCGTTGTAGGGCTTTGTGCTTTCTGCGCGCCAGGGATTTGGAGCGCAATGAACGGGCTAGGCGTGGGCGGCAGTCAGTCACCTAATTTGGTCAATGCGGCCAACGCCCTTCTCTACGCCTTCATGACAGTGACCTGCTTTGCAGGCCCATGGGTCACAAACGCGATCGGATTCCGCTACACATTGAGCCTGGGATCGATTGGCTATCCACTTTACGCTGCTGGCCTTTATCTGAATAATCGCACTGGCGCCACATGGTTGGTATACTTTGGTTCTGTCTCGTGCGGTATTAGTGCTGGGCTCTTCTGGAGTGTCGAGGGCGCCATCGCAACTGGGTATCCGGAACAACACAAGCGCGGTAGATACATCGCAACATGGTTAGGGAAACCCTGTGATATATGTCGGTGAAAGAACTGCCTAGAGTGCTAATGTATCTCGTAGGTTTACCTTTCGAAATTTCGGCAATATTATCGGAGGTGCAATATCCCTCAGCATGAACCACGCCGACAATAAACGCGGCAAAATTGGGTATGAGGCATATCAGGCATTCATCGCTATCCAATGCTTAGGCCTGCTATTTGGACTACTCCTATCGAATCCCGACAAGGTTCAGCGTGACGACGGCACTTGGATCCAAACGTCAAAAGATTCTATCCACTGGCAGACTGAGTTGCGGGTCATGTGGAAACATCTCTCGAGTAAATCCATCCTGCTCCTCATGCCGCTGTTTTGGTACTTTGGCTGGATTCAGGCCTATCCCGGAACATACCTAGCAACGTACTTTACAGTTCGGTCGCGTGCCCTGGCAAGCTTGCTGTCCGCAATCGTGGGCACATTGGCCACATGGTTGGCAGGTTCTCTGGTCGATTTTCCCTGGACAAAAGAAAGAAAAGTCCGGGCCCTGACTGCGTGGATATTGATTGCACTTCTCAACAGTGCTACATGGATATGGGCCGTGGTTATACAGAATGAGTACCAACATACTCATCCGATTCTAGATTGGGGTAATTCGACCGCATTTGGGCGTGGCTTCGGACTCTACCTCTTTGAACGGATCAGTTTAGCCCTGGTGGAGAATTACATCTACTGGTGTATTGGAAACCTGTCAGACTCACCTGGTGAGCAAATTCGCTACAGCTCACTTTTGCGCGGCATCGAGACAGCGGGCATCACTCTGGGGTTTGGCGTTCAGGCTGTTCCAACCAAGCTGATTGCAACGGCTAGCATCAATTTGACTCTGTGGTTTATTGCTTTTCCTTTTAGTCTCTGGGCAACTTTACAGGTACTCCAAAAGTGGAAAAGGGAAGGTCAGCAACAAGACAGCTAGCCCTATAGTAAGACTATCTATTTATAATATATACTATTATTATACTAAATAATAAGTAAAATAAATAAAGATAATTATAGTAAATATACTAATAAACTACAGATTTATTTATAAAAAGCTAGAATTTTAATCTAAGGAGACAAAAAAGGTCTTTAGTATCTAACGCTGCTTTATTACTAGATAAGTGCACGTGATCGTGCGCTCTGCATTGGCTGATTTTGGCGATCTCATTAGAGCTGCTTTTCCCATCATTTCCACCAACAAAGTTAAATGATGCGTGTGCCTACCTTACTAGGTCGTCCGAAATCTGTTTTACTCGAAACCCGTGAATATCGGAGGAGCCAGTGCCTTTTTTATAATTTTCCCAATCACTTGCGGCAGCAGAACCCTGTCCGGACTGGTAGGGAATAAATGCTCTTGTTGAAAAAGTGTGCTAACATCCGCCGCCACACCCAAATAATTACTTCCCGCAAATGAGATACCGCTAGAACGGAAGATAGAATCAGCAAATGATGAACTCTTTCAAGCTTTGCAAAACACGATCGCTTATGTTTCTCAAACATCCCCCATGGTCTTCGTCAGCTGCGGTTGCACCTCGACTTGATTCTTCTTCACTAATCGAAGAAGAGAAGACTCCATACTATGACTCGAATCGGTTTTATCCCGTTTGCCTGGGCCAAGTGCTTCACGGAAGATACCAGATTGCCACCAAACTTGGATATGGGTCAAGCTCAACAGTATGGCTAGCTAGAGATTTGCATAGGTGCTTCTTCTTCCAACCACTGGTACTTTCATTCTTGTCTAACTATTTGTTTATAGCTGGCGCTGGTCTCGAGAAAGATACGTCGCCCTCAAGATAAATGCCGTCAATCGTCGCTCTGGACAGAACACCGCCGAAAACGAACGCGCGATACTCAAACATATTTCTTGTGCGAACAAAAAACATGAAGGCTGGAACTTTGTAAGAAGATTATTAGGTTCGTTCACTATTGACGGTGTCATTGGAACCCACCTGTGCCTCGTTCTCGAACCTTTACGAGAACCATTGTGGTTGTATTGTCGGAGGTTTGTCGGAGGGGTTATTCCTTTAGACGTACTCAAAGTTATTATGCAAATGATTCTACAAGGGCTTGATTATTTGCATTCAGAATGCCAGGTCATCCATACAGGTTTGTCATACTACACGAACATTTTATGCAGTACTGACTGATAGTCAGACTTAAAACCGGATAATATACTGGTCAAGATTGAGGACCCTGCGATCTTGGACAGAGACGCTATCGATGAATATCACAACCCTTTACCGCAAAAGGTTACCGATGACCGTACCATTTATCTTTCGCGAAACGACTACGGCCCGTTCTCTATACCCACTGGCATAGTTCAAATTGCCGATTTTGGCTTGTCAGTGTCAGGCAAGACACACCACTCCGGGTGTATTCAAGCAGAAGCCTACCGCGCCCCAGAAGTTATACTTGATTCCGGTTACTCTTACAGTGCAGACATATGGAGTCTCGGTGTCATGGTAAGACTTCAAATCAGGTCGCAGGAGTGGGAATTAGCATTAATGCGAGACCATTGCAGATGTGGGATCTTCTTGAGGGAAAACGATTATTCGATCCGATTGATAAGCGGATCAGTGATGAATATGATGACTCGATACATCTCGCTCAGCTCACTAGTCTTCTAGGTTCTCCACCTCATGATATGCTCCGTTCCGGCCAGAGAACGTCGATGTTTTACAAGCCCGAGGGTCAGTCTACAATCACTTGAAATACGAAGCTATTCTCCTAAAACGCTAATCAAGGTAGTTTTAAACATCCTGAGTTAATTCCTCAGGATCTCAAATTCGATAACACTGTTACCATAATAAGCGGCCAGGAGAAGACCAAGTTTCTAGAATTCGTCAGAAAAATGGTCAGGTGGAATCCCGTAGAACGAAGCACAGCCCGTGACCTACTCAAAGATCCATGGCTCTATGAAGATTGCGCTGTAGAGCATCTGTATGAAAAAGCTGATGGATGGAATGCACAGTGAGCTTTACTCTAATACACCTGTACCGCGCACGCGCATTCATTTTACGGCAGGACATTCTCCGGCCTCGGCCTCCCACTAGCCTTTATCTCTCAGGATGCCTGCACCTTCTATATAATGACATTGCGCTCTACGACCAATTTGATGGCATCGTACTGGGCGGCACCATCGCCGATGCTATTGGTGGCAAAAAAGCTGCTATCCCCTCGTAACCACGGCCTGTTGACTGCTGGCGCCTCCATCGAGGCCGCTTTCTTCTGGTTTGTCGCTCTTGAGAGCCTCTGCCACTCCCAGCTTATTGCTATGGCCGCTTGTGCTCACCCAGGCACTACGCTCAAAGAAGCCGAAGCCCAGGAGACCTTTGAGACGCTCGGCCAACACGCCACCGCCTGGTTCTCTGCCAAAGCCAATGTTTGACCAGATCACCCACGAAACCAAGGAGTATTACCTGCAATAGGAAGGAATTATGAGCCGGTGCCACTATCTGAAGCGTCTACGGATACCGTCGGTCGGGATAGATTGCAAAACATAAATCACTAAATATGCTTGGGCTCTCACAATGTCCTCAAACTTGTCCCAAGGTTTGCCCACCTCTTATATTAATTTAACGATCAGCTTGACCCGACTGGGGTTGACACACACCACAACGCGTGGCTGAAAACAAGAGTTGAATTGCGGATAGATTGCGGCTGACGATGGCCTCTCCACGTTGCCCGAAAATCTCCCCGACTAATGGGCCTCGCCTCACCGCTGAAGTAATATCTAAATACTATCCGTAGAGCCGGTCACACGGTGGGCTAGTACAGTCACTTTTTTCCATGTTTCAGACCCTGCATGTTGTATTTTCTTACTTTAAGAACCTAATACTTTTAAGCACACCTGTTCTTTTATGTGGCATCGAAGGCATAAAGGTCAAGATTTGACAAAGGTCTACGACCAAGGCTAGGGCGCCAACTATCGTCTGCTGCTACCACTACCAGACGGGTGGCGCTGCCCAAAATGAGGAGAGCTGGCAAAACGACGCGCCAGCGCAGATATCAGCCACGCCATGTCCTGGGCGCCTTCACGTTGGGAGCATATCTACAGCATTGACGCACAATGTCCAATTACCCTGGCATTCACCGACGGTTGGTTGCAGACTCAGACTATTGACTAAACTAGTGGCTCGCCGCCCGCTGTAGCCCTGGACCGGGCTGGAAGCCTCGTGTACAGGCCCTGCTAATTCCGCTTTGGAGGCGCCGCCTCTGAAATCCTTGCCCGTTCTAGACTTGACACTCGATACAAGCAAGCGCCACATGTCGGGCGACAAAGCGCACATGGCTTGAGCTGAGTACTTACTGTACAACACAGAACAGAGTCGCGAGATTGGCAAACTTGAGTATTTCGCACATGCGCCGTTATTGGTCCCAACAGCGCATCCGAAGCGCATATGGCTAGCGTTGTGTTATTAGTAGTCATAGCGACTTCGTGTAAGTGACGGGCAAAAGCCTTCTGGAGACTAAACGCCCTCACGTTGCTTCTGCATATATAACTGAGCTTTCCTTGCCTGAATTAGTTTATTATTAATTTAGAGCTGAAAAACGGCCCCTTCTTAGAAATACTTCTTTTTCTTCTTTTCATCATGAACCGCCTTGGATTCCTTGCTCTGGCCCTGTTGCCTTCCGCTCTCGCTACTGAGTGTAATGCCGACAACTGCGCCAGAGCCGTCACTGGTACCCGGCGCGGCGATGACTTCGTCACTCTCGCCCAAGGCGATTGCAGTCGCTTCATGCAGAAGACTGTTACCGCACCGGCTGTGTAATCTCATCTTCATTGACACATTGACGCGTATCTTACTTGCCTAACACTCTGTTCTGCTGCTAGGACCATCACTTCTACTGTTGCCCCTCCGTGGTACGCTTCTGCCTGCTCGGGCACCGTCCGCTATGCTAGCGCCTGCTCGTGCTGGGGCATCCCTGGCGACGCAGTCACGATTACACCTGTAAGGTCTAGGCTTCGGGCATAGGGTGAATACTCGAATACTCACATATTCGCATAGACCACGACCATCACAACCACTCTTGATGCGGCTCCCACTCTGTAAACCTCGACGCCTTGACGCTACGTTGCTATTTCTGGAACATATTCCGCCTCGATACACAAATCTAGAACAATGTTATGTCAATGGTCATCTCCTTGGGGACCGCGAATAATACAGGCCATATAATTCGATATACTGACAATAAGCATATCCTCACATTTACCAAGCACGAGCTGTTGGAGCAACCATCTAGTAGAAGAAAATTCAGGTAAAGAAATTTGCCATGTAAAACTTGAGCGGGTATCAAATAAGCTAGCCTAGCCTCTTTTTTCCACGTGTAATTTGTCCTTCTCCTGATTCTTCTGCTTTTCTTTCCCTCTGAAAACTTTTTCCTCTTCTTACACTTGATACTTACGCAGCTGCCTTGGTTGTCGCAACACGGCCCAGAATCTCGGTCGCCTTGCGCTTGACTAGGCCACCAGTCACAGGCAGGTTGGTGTTCTGCTCCAGAAACAAATCAACCTCGCGGGCGGCCATGCGGCCCTCGTTGATACCCCAGACAATCAGCGACTGTCCGCGACGCGCATCGCCGGCAGCAAATACACCTTCCAAATTCGTGCAGTACTTTCCGGGTGGCGTCTTCACATTCTTGCGCGCGTCCTTCTCGACCTCGTCGCCCAGGACACGGGCCTCGGGGCCCAGGAAGCCCATGGCGAGCAGCACCAGGTCCGCAGGGAAGAACTGCTGCGAGCCGTCCATCTTCTTCATGTCCCAACCGCCGCTCGGATTCTTAGTCCACTCGACACGAATGGTGTTGATGCCCTTGACCTTGCCGCTACCATCGCCTTCAAACTCCTCTGACATGATGCAGTACTCACGCGGGTCCTTGCCCGTGTGCTGACGCACCTCGGTGTGGCCGTAGTCGACGCGGTAGATGCGCGGCCACTGCGGCCACGGGTTATCACGGGCGCGCTCGTCGGGCGGCTGCGGCAGCAGCTCAAAGTTGGTCACTGACTTGGCGCCGTGGCGAACCGACGTGCCGATGCAGTCATTGCCCGTGTCGCCTCCACCAATGACGACAACGTGCTTGTCTTTGGCCGTGATGTATGAGTTGTCCGCCAGCTCCGAATCCAGCAGCGACTTGGTATTCTTGTGCAAGAACTCCATGGCGAAGTGGATGCCCTCGAGCTCGCGGCCTTTGATGGGCAAGTCACGCGCGACGGTCGCACCAGTAGCGATAACGACGGCGTCGTTGTCGGCACGTAGTTTCTCCAGGCTGGGGTGACCGTCTTCACCCACGGCGACACCAGTCTTGAAAATGACGCCCTCGTCCGCCATGAAGTCGGTGCGGCGCTTGACGATGCGCTTGTCGAGCTTCATGTTGGGAATGCCGTACATGAGGAGACCACCGAGGCGATCGGCGCGCTCGTACACGGTAACAAGATGACCAGCGCGGTTAAGCTGGTCGGCGGCGGCAAGGCCGGCGGGGCCGGAGCCAATGATGGCTACCTTCTTGCCGGTGCGCACCTCAGGGATGCGAGGCACCATCCAACCCATTTCAAAACCACGATCAATGATGGCACATTCGATCGACTTGATACCAACAGGGTCCTCGTTGATGCCGAGAACGCAGGCACCTTCGCAGGGAGCAGGGCAGACACGGCCAGTGAACTCGGGGAAGTTGTTGGTCATCAACAGGCGGTTGAGGGCATCCTTCCATTGGTTCTGGAAAACGAGCTCGTTCCACTTGGGAATAATGTTGGAGATGGGACAGCCCGTCTCCGACTGGCAAAACGGAACACCACAGTCCATGCAGCGCGCGGATTGGTACTTGAGCTCATCCTCGTTGAGTCGCGAGCTGATCTCCGCCCAGTCCTTGGTGCGGGCAGATGCAGCGCGGTACTTTTCGGAGCGGCGGGAGTACTTCATGAAGCCACGGGTCTTGTCCAGCACCAGAGCTCGCTTCTTCTCAACGGCATTGTCGCCAATTGCTTCCTCGAGATCCTGCAGCTTGGCTGCCTTTTCACCCTCAGTTTTGGGGTGCGAAGGAACGCCGGCGACTGCAGGCAGGTTATACTCGGCACGCTTGGCCTCTTTCGCCTTGGCCGCCTCCTCCTCCAGCACGCGCTTATAGTCGACGGGGAGAACCTTGATGAAGCGGGGCAGAGCGCGGTTGAAGTCTACAAGGATGCGGGCGGCGAGCTCTGAGCCAGTGTAGTGGTGGTGGTCCTCAATGAGGCCGCGGACGTAGGCAATTTCGGCGGGGTCCTCGAGAGGGCCTGCTTCAACCATCTCAGTATTGAGCTTGCCCATGAAGTCACGGTTGACATCAAGGATGTAAGCAATACCACCAGACATTCCGGCGGCAAAGTTGCGGCCAGTGCTACCGAGAATGAGCACACGGCCACCAGTCATGTACTCACAGCCATGGTCACCGGTACCTTCGACGACAGCGGTGGCGCCGGAATTACGGACAGCGAAACGCTCAGCGGCAACACCACGGAAGAAGCAGGTACCAGTGGTAGCACCATACAAGCAGACATTACCGATGAGGATATTCTCTTCCGCCTTGAACTGAGCAGAGCGGGGTGGGTAGATGATGAGACGACCACCGGAAAGACCCTTTCCGACGTAATCGTTGGCGTCGCCTTCCAGCTCCAGCGTAACACCGGGAGCAAGGAAAGCACCAAAGGACTGACCAGCGGAGCCCTTGATGTTGACATGAACAGTGTCCATGGGTAGACCAGACTCACCGTAGCGCTTGGAGATCTGGTAGGACAATGAAGTACCCATGGCACGATCCGTGTTAACAATATCGCACTCGATACGCGAGGGCAGGCCTTTATCCAGGGTGAGCTCGGCCTCGGAGATAAGCTTGTTATCCAGGCGGACATAGAGCTTATGGTCCTGCTTGCGGACGTTGAAAGTAGCGACACCAGGACGCAGCTTGTGAGCGGGTGTCAGCAGGAGGGACAGGTCGATGTTGGCTGTCTTTTTGGTGCGAAGGTCGTCGCGCATCTTGAGCACTTCAACGTGACCAACCATCTCGTTGATGGTTCGGAAGCCAAGCTGAGCCATGATGGCACGGAGCTCATTCGCCAAGTAGTAAAAGAAGTTGATGACATGCTCCGGTGTGCCCTGGAACTTGGCGCGGAGCTCCGGATCTTGGGTAGCGATGCCGACAGGGCACGTATTCACTACAATACAAGTTAGCAAAGTCGTTATGAAGCCGTAGAAGATGGATATCAGACATACAATGGCATTTTCTCATCATTATGCATCCCATAGCAATAAGAGGAGCTGTGGCGAAGCCCCATTCCTCGGCTCCAAGCAGACAGGCGATGGCAATGTCACGGCCGGTGCGGAGCTGACCGTCAGTCTGCACCACAACACGACCACGGAGATCGTTGAGAACAAGCGTCTGGTGAGTCTCGGCAAGACCCAGTTCCCATGGAAGACCGGCATATTTGATTCCAGTCCAGCGCGAGGCACCAGTGCCGCCGTCATGGCCGGAGATGAGGATGTGGTCGGCCTTGGCCTTGGCGACACCAGATGCAACAATGCCGACTCCAACTTCCGACACAAGCTTTACGGAAACTCGTGAGCGTGGGCTGGAGCACTTGAGATCGTAAATGAGCTGCTTCAGATCCTCAATCGAATAAATGTCGTGGTGCGGCGGCGGAGAAATAAGACCCACGCCGGGAGTAGAGTGCCGGGTCCGGGCAATCGACTTGGACACCTTATGGCCGGGAAGCTCGCCACCCTCGCCAGGTTTGGCACCCTGCGCCATCTTGATCTGCAATTCGTCAGAGTCGGCAAGGTACGCCGAGGTGACACCGAAGCGGCCGGAAGCCACCTGCTTGATGGCGGAGCGCATCGTGTCGCCGTTGGGCATGCGCTCGGAGCGCTCCGGATCCTCTCCACCTTCACCGGTATTGGACTTGCCGCCGAGGCGGTTCATGGCCACGGCGAGGGTCGAGTGCGACTCCATGGAAATAGAACCGTACGACATGGCACCGGTGCAGAAGCGGCGCACAATGTCCGTCCAAGGCTCGACCTGGTCAATGGGCACCGGGGTGCGGTCCTCAAACTTGAAATCCAGCAGACCGCGGAGGGTGCAGTTCTTGATTTGCTCGTACTCGGAGCGCGAGTAGGCCTCGTAGGACTTGTCGTTCTTGGTACGCACGGCATCTTGGATGTTGGCAATCGATGTCGGATCGTTGACATGCGCCTCGCCACCGTCGCGCCAGTGGTACTCGCCCGACTCGGGCAGCGCCTTGATGTCGACTGTGTAGCGAGAGGGGAAGCCACGCTCGTGAAAACGAAACGCATCCTCTGCAAGGAGATCAAAAGTGAGGCCCTGAATGCGGGACGCGGTGCCGCGGAAGCAGCGCTCGACAATTGTCTCGTCGAGACCAAGCGCCTCGAAAATCTGAGCGCCCTTGTAGGAAGCAAGGGTCGAGATACCCATTTTGCTCATGACCTTGAGGATACCGCCGTCGCAGGAGTGCTTGTAGTTGTGAATCAGAGTGTCATCAGACAGTTTCTTCTTGATGAGTTTCTCGCGGTTGAGCTTGAGAATGCACTCCATGGCCAGGTAAGGGTTGATGGCATCAGCACCATAGCCAAGCAGGACGCACATGTGGTGCACCTCACGAGCTTCGGCGGTCTCTACGACGAGGGCAACCATAGAACGCCACTTGTTACTCACAAGGTGGTGGTGAAGCATGCCGGATGCAAGAAGCGCAGAGACGGGAACGCGGTCCTTGGAGGTGTTGCGGTCAGAGAGTATAATGATGCGGTCATGCGCCTCAATGGCAGCCGTCGCCTCTTTGCAAATGTCATCGAGGTGCTTGATATAGCCCTCGACACCCTCAGACTTGGGAAAAGTCAGGTCAATGGTGCGCACAGTCCACTCGGGGCGAATGGTGGACAGCTTATTGAGCGCGTTAAACTCGGGGATGGACAGAATGGGGCTGGGCAACAAAAGACGGCCGCACTGCGAGGCGTCCATCTCGAGCAGGTTGCCCTGCGGACCGACGTAGCACTCGAGAGACATGACAATGGATTCTCGAATGGGGTCGATGGGCGGGTTGGTGACCTGCGCAAAGAGCTGGCGAAAATAGTCGTAGAGGAGTCGGGGCGACTGGGTAAGGCACGCCAGAGGTGCATCGTTGCCCATAGAGCCCAGCGCTTCCTTTTCGTCAGCCGCCATGGGAGCGAGCAGCAGAGAAACCTGCTCGTGGGTGTAGCCAAAGGAGAGTAGCATGGGGTCCTCCTGAAGCAGCGTCTCGTTGGGCTTGGCCGCGAGGTCCATCTTGGGCTCGAGATCCTCGAGCACCTTGGGCATGGTGACAAGTTCACGATCGATCCAGGAGCGAAAGTCCTGGCGGCTGGCGACGGCCTCCTTGAGCTCCTTGTCGTCAATGATGCGGCCGGCCTGGGTGTCGACGAGAAGCATGCGTCCGGGCTGCAAACGGCCTTTTTGGATGACACTCTCGGGCTCAACGGGGATGGTGCCGACCTCGGACGCGCAAATGATGCGGTCGTCGTCCATGACGTAGAAGCGGCACGGACGCAGACCGTTGCGGTCAAGGTTGGCGCCGCAGTAGCGGCCGTCGGCAAAGGTGAAGAGCGCGGGACCGTCCCAGGGCTCCATTTGGCAGGCTGCCCACTCGTAGAAAGCAGCTTTCTTGGGATCCATGTGCTCGTTGCCCTGCCAGGCCTCGGGGACCATGAGCATGACGGCCTCGGGCAAGGACAGGACGCCGTTGATGGTCAACAGTTCCAGCACATTATCGAAAGCGGCCGAGTCGGAGCCGCCGTCCTCGACAACAGGGTACAGCTGCTCAAGCTCTTCCTTGAAGATGTCGGACTGCATGACACCCTCACGGGCACGCATCCAGTTCTTGTTGCCTCGCAGAGTGTTAATCTCGCCATTGTGAGCGGCCCAGCGCAGCGGCTGGGCACGGTCCCAGGACGGAAAAGTATTGGTGGAGAAACGCGAGTGGACAAGGGCAAAGTGCGCCTCGTAGTCGGCGTTGACAAGGTCATGGTAGTAAGAGTAGACCTGGACGGGGGCTAGCTGACCCTTATAAACAATGTTCTTGTTGGAGAGGGAGGAGATGTAGAACCAGTTATGCAGGCCAATAGTGTGGGTGGCACGCTTGCGGAGAATAAAGAGCTGACGCTCGAAGCGGCGCTCGTCAAAGGTCGCCGGGTCCATATTCTCGGGCTCGACTCCAGTGCCATAGGCCGAGGTGAGAACGACGAACGGCTGGGCAATGATGGGCTCGCGCGACTTGGCCGCGGGGCCGAGGAGAGTCGAGTCGACAGGCGGGCGACGCCAGCCGAGGACGCGCAGGCCCAAGGACTCGGCAACGTCTTCCAGCTGCCGCTTGGACTCTTCAAACGTCTCCTCGTCGGGCTTGAAGAAGAGGTTTCCGACGGCATACTGGCCCAGCTGGGGTAGCTTGATGTTTTCCTCTTTTTCAAAGTTTTTGATGAAGAAGCGGTGGGGGATCGAGGTCATAACACCGGCGCCGTCGCCGTCTCTGGCGTCGGAGCCAACGGCTCCTCGGTGGGTCATGTTGCAAAGCAGATTGCGTGCTGATGCTTGTGTTAGTTGTGATGCAACGGGGGGTGTAGACGAGTTGTGGTGAGAGTTTGCTTACCATCACTGACGATTTTGTGGCTAGCTTTGCCCTTGATGTGGCTACTCAGAGTTAGCATGTAAAATATGATACGAATACTTGATAAAAGCTCACCAAGCAAAGCCGACACCACATGCATCCTTTTCCAAGGAGGGGTCGTAGAGACCCTGCTTCACCGGCAAGGCACCAGCCCAGGAGCCATTGTTCTCCGTCTGGTACTCAAAGGGGTGGTATTGTTCCTGCTCGGCTTCAATATGGGTTTTTCTGTCGTCAAAATCGTCGAGCAGACCCATGCTAGGCGAATGTTTCGCGAGATTGACCGTAATCAAGTCTGGGGTGTTGATAAGAGTGCTCCTATCGCTGGGAGCGTATAAGAGTTGTTTCAGCCGTTGTGAAATGGGTTGGCAGCTGAGAAGGCTGTCGTGGTATCTGGTCGAGGGTATCAGTATTTGTGTCAAGACATAGAGTTGAGAACAAGAAAAAATTAAGAGAAAATGAGAGGCAGAAAGAAAAGACAGAGATTCCAGAGCGGTAGCTGGGAGACAAGGTTTGTGCCGAAGCCGACGGGCAACTGGTGCTTGAAGCCGGTGAAGGCCGCTTGATGCGTGTACAAGAGCCTCTGAGGCGCTGTAGCTTGCGAAAATATAGCGCCCGGTGCGGTAAATGCCCAAGTCAAAGGCCATAGACAGAGTGGCGCCGCCAGTTTAGACTTTTGCGGAGAGGGATAGGCAGCTTTCGCCAGTGGCGGTTCAGGGCCGAGGATAGAGTGGAGAGGAAGGCTTTTTTTTTTTTTCTTGTTTGCCTGCAGTAAGGGATCACCACTGCCTTTTTTTGTCTTTTTTTTTTTTTGTCGTTCTGATTTTATGAGGCTGCTGGTTGGTCTCTGCCGTGTTCTCCCATGCAACTGGCGAGCAGCATTGAACTCGGCTGCGGCAAGCTCATGTGCTGCCCCTCCATTGCCACTCTTCAACGAACTATAAGCGCTGAAACCACCTTGTTTGCTCTCTCGTCAAGTTTTCGCTGCTCTGGGTTCCTTGTGGCTTTCACTAGGCCTGGCATTGCGATACGGCCTCTTCCGGGCTGCTCCGCCGACCAATGCCCGTGGCTGGTCGTCGCCGCCGCAACTTGTTGCGCCAAAGGGCACGAAACAACACTTGTCGTTGCAGAAATTCTCGCATAGCCCGCAGGAGCTGCGACTTTTTCCTTGTTGTGGTTTTTTCGAGCGTCGTACTTTCTGGTCTCTTTTTTTTCTTTTCCGGGCGCCTTTGAGATAGATCGGTACCACAAACCCGGGACGGACCCCGGTCGCAACGCTTCTTCGGGACGGGACTGGCAGCGATGCGACGTCATCGCCTCGTTTTGAATGTCCAGATGCGATCGATTGCGCCGGCAACACCAGGAGGGAAGTGGGATAAATGAAGGTTTAGGTAATGAAGCATGGTCACGCGCAATACTCACATTGCATCGGTGTGTGTCGTCGTAGATCTCTAATAAACGCTATGCAATCTGAGCTATGAGCTGCAGAGGAATCAATTGGGGTTCCGGCCAGGGAAGGAGAATGGAAAAAAGGAAAGAGATGGCAAGAAAGAGGATTCCAAAATGAAGGAGGGGGAGACGGGCAGACAGTTCGGTATTAATACGGGACAGCCTCCGGTCAGCGGTATGGGATGGGGAATGTATGGGCAACTCCGGAATCGCTCACGTCCAACAATGAATGGTGTGTCTCCGGCATTACCAAAACACCACACATCTGGACAGGAAACAATTAGCTTCGCTGCTACGCCACCTCCAGTAGGCAGCTGTCAAGGCTAACCTCGTTGGCGACGCCCGCGCGGGCACATGGAGTTATTGCCCAACTGGCAACTACCTACACACACCACACCATGGATGGTCGGTCCTTTAGCAGTCCTCGGCCGCTTACTCGCTCGGCAACAGGCTACTGGTAACCTGTAGGCGAGGCAAGGCAACGCTACGAATGAGACGAGTCAACGCAACTTTGTATCCGGCCCCAGGATAGCCCGCAGGGGTGGTCAGGATGCTTATCTGTGACACTCGGTATTGGTGGGTGAGGGAAGAGGACTAGACCACTACAGGCGAATAGTGGACGCCCAGGACGACGCTCTTATTATTAAGACCTGTCTTATATAGGCGCTGCACTGACTGCGTGGCCACTGTACCGCCTATCTAACTAGTTAGTCCAGCGCCATCTTGCAGCCGGGCCGGATGCATCTCTACTGTAGCCTGTAGGCGTTGCTCCGCCCTGGTGGGCTCTGTAGAAGCACATGTCAGACAACTGGCTACATACTTGCCTGCGAGGAACAGCTCGCGCCAGGTCAGCCAAGGCCAGGGTCAAAGTGAGGCGACTTTTTCCCTCCACACGACCTTTCGCCGCATTGCCTGCCCTATGAACAGTTGCTCCGATGTACGGAGAGGTTTCTCGTCGCTTGTCTGCACTTGCATGGTGAATCCCGCCGAGGGAGCATCTCAACGGCATCTCGAGAATGAATGGATATTTCTTCTTTCAACCGGTTTTAAATCTAATCTCGACAACTTCTCTGCTCGTCTTCTCGGACTATGTCAATACCGTAAATTCCGACGTGCTCGCTGGACCATATCCTCAAGCAATCCCTACCGAGAACGCTACTCACCACTACCTACCTCACTAGTCTCGCGGTTCTCCGACACGCTACTGCACTCTGCAGCACATTTCTCCCCGAAAGTTTCCCGCGTCCGTCCGCACCCCTCCTTGAGAGCGTGAGGCCTGCATGAGCACCCAAGTTTGGCGTTTTGTTCAGTCTATGGATACCGAGCCATGAGAAATTTAACAAGCCCCATGCCTGAATCCAGACATGGCTTCTGAGAATTAGATGGCCTACCCCACAAGGGCCCTGAGCGACGGGGGCTTGGTTGGTTGCTTGGCCACAGCAAATCTCATCTTCAAGACCATAACCCACGCGCCAGTACGTCATGGCCGCAGCTTCTGCCAATCAGGACCCTGCTATTTTCAACCTGCAGTTGCTGCAGTTGGGATCCTGGTCGATGCCTGGATGGCTGGGCAGAGAGGCTGGGGCTTGTGACAGCGCTTGGCTGGTTGTGTAGGGCCGTAGGTTAACAGTACTCCATACCACGGGGGCCAGGCAGCCGCCACATGATCATCTTGATTACAGGTTACTTGTTTCCGCGAGGGCAGGTTCTCGGCGCCGAATAAGCTCCTACAATGTCAATGATGTTTGAAGTGACTGTAAGCGGAGACTATCAATAAAGAAGGGCAGACATCCTGGGAGCGGCAAGTAATTTTCAAAGAAAATAACCCCGCTGATGCGCGACTTTTTCCATGCGACTTTTTCGAGCCATTCAATCCATTGACAAAAGAGTGAGTGATTGAAAGGGGAGCGTTGATAGGGCACGCCGCCACAAGTCGCCCGCAAACTCTCACACTACCGGTTGGCCAATCATACGGCACGAGGCTTGTGCTGTCCTTATCTCGGACCAACCCCATTCCCCATTGCACCGGGTCATCGCTACATAGGATCTTCAGGCTGCGTGTTGTAATAGCCAAAGGCGTGTTGCGGGTCGCGACAAACCTTGAGCGCTGCAGGGAGCCACAAAACCCGAAATTCGCAGCAAAGCAGCTTTCTGGTTCTTCTGGTATTTTTCTCATTATGCCAGCAGTGCCGTCAGTTGTTCTCGGCCAACTTGCTGGCAGCCTTACAGACAGGCTGATCATGAATGGCTGCGCCAGAGGCCCAGAGCTCATGTTTTACCGAGGTACCAACAAGGATGTCACCCAGATCAACAGTATTGCAGAAAAAGAGGGCACCGTTCGTTTGCTTTCAGCCCATCCTTTGATAGATAAGACTTTTTGCGCCGCCGCCTAAATATTAGCGTCTACCGACATCGGGGGCGGCAAGATGGTGGTGGCCAAAAGGGTGGTGGCCAAAAGCAGGTGGCGGCCAAAAGCAGCCTGGCCAAGTCTCCCTGTTGTGTCGTTTCAAGTTTGGTAGCTTTTCTGACAGGGGCAATGAGATTTATCCGTTTACAAAGCAATCTTACTGGATACCCCACCGATCAAAGGTTTGGCGCCAGCTGTAGTTTTGAATGGCTACGGGCTACGTCGCCGTGCTTCCGCATTCGCCCGACATGGTGAAGCCGTACCAAAACTGCGATTTCTTGAGCGGACGCAAACTTGAACCATTCATCCATGAGAGCAGGATATACATATTTTGAAAAATTGACACTCTAATCAAGTCTAATCACATGAAACTTTTCATCAGCTCGTCGTGGATTGGCCTCTCAGACATGGGACTAATAAGGGTGCAATAGGCGCACCATGCGCGCGGGGAACATCTTGCGACCCTGCCGCAACCTTATCTACTTTGTGTGGTTTGTGTGCAGGGTTCAAATTGCACCTCGATAACCTTGATCTTCACCTATCTTGGCATCTATGCTTTTGCTGCCGGGTTCCGATTTTCTAGAACAGACTTGCCATGTCAAGATACACGACAAGGCGTATCTGTGAATTGTAAACTGTGCTTTCGCAGCCTCGCTTATCATCTCCGTAGCAATGGCATCTTTGACTCTCTGCAGGTTCATTTAGGAGCTTTGACAGATTGAGGCAATGTGGTATAGGCTCCTCGGCTTGCAATTATCCATAGATGCTATTTTGACCAACGGCGTTTGAAGACAAGCACGATGGGCTCATCCCATCTTTATAATTGAATGGTAGGCTTCCCGGGTCGTCGTCTAGTAATCATCTACCATGACAGCAGTGACGGGACTCAACAAGGCGGCTTTGACTGGTCTCAGCGGCCAGACGCGGCACTAAAGTCTGCCCATTCAAATCTTGCGTCGCACTCTAATTCTGCTCACTCTCCTTTGATGTCCAAGATTATCAGCTGTATTGTTTAGGATATGTTTGGAATATTGGTTACTTCCTGCTTTTCCCGAGCTGCTAGAAGCACTCGATCACGGCCCAGACTCCCACATGAGATGGGCACAAACTTTATTTGCCACATCAAAAGTGACTTTCATATTGCAGAATTCTCTCTTGCTTGAAAACAAGTTACTTGAAAACAAAATCAACGCGTTTCTATTGAGTCCGCTTTCGACTGGACAGTACCACGTTCTTGCTGTTGTAGGTTATCTTCAACACTGCAGCCCCCGATCTGCCCAAATTAGCAGCTGCCCCGCACTCCGCTGTGCATAACCAGCATTTTCAGTTCTCGATCCTTTTCCATCCTCCACACTCCACAGCCTCGCCCTCGAAGTCAAGGACAGAAAATCTAGATCAAATATCGCACCATTTCGTATACCAATCCTCTCGCTAGTGAAGCCATTCGCGGCTGCCTCCCTCGCCGTGGCATGCCGTGACGATTCGAACCGATTCCAGACGTTGGAACTTTACTCACGCCGACATGTCGCTTGCCAAGAGGAATAACGGTGAGAACACCCTCCCACGGGCAACCTCTAGCGCCAACGCCCGGCGCATCATCTTGCTCCAAGTTGCAAATATGTACTAACAGCCCACTCCAGGTTGTCAGGAGTGTCGGACGCGCCGCGTCATTTGCGACAAGGCCGAGCCCGAGTGCTTCAAATGTCGAAAAAAGGGCATCAAATGCTCCGGCCAGGGCATCGAATGCCGCTTCAGCTCTTATATGCGCAAAAGGCCCAATGCCACCAGAGTAAAAGCTAGCCCGGCGGCCGTGACCTCGAGCGAGGGATTTGCCGAAAGCGCTGGCGTCAACAAGACCTCGAGGCCTGGCTTGTCGGCCATAGACACAACCACGCTGCCCTCAACGACATCTTGGAGAAAGCAATACCTCTGGGTAGATCCAGAACTCGCACCGGGCCCAAGCCCGAAAGCGGCACCAGTCGCAGCGCTTGTGACTCCCAAGATTGAACAAGACCTCGATTCCAGCCCGCTCGCCGACACGCCAGCATATTGGTCATCAGCATCACCCTCTTCCTCTACCAGCTCCCCGACCGATGAAGCGGAACATGACCATGTGAAAGCAAAAGATGATATTCCGCCTATGGGCCAGACTGGAGATAACCTGGTGGTGCACAGATCGTCGACCAGACAGGAGCCCTGGCCATACGGGCCAAGTACCACCATTCAGAGCACATCTTCGAACTCGAGATCCTTCTTTGATCATTGTATGTGGTATCTCTGCACTGGTGGACCCTTTTGAAAGACTAATTGTACATAGTCTCAAATTTCATCGCGTCAAAGATGGTCGTTCTCGATTTCCAAGGCAACGGCTATCGACAGATGATTCTGCCCCTTGCCACCCAAGATCCCATGGTTTCACAGGCGGTCAGCGTCGTTTCCGCATTTCATCTTTCACAAGTGGTGCCATCTCTTCGAATCAAGGCAGAGCTGAATCAACAACGGGTGCTCTCTAAGCTACGGCAGTCTGCACTCAACCCGAACCCAAATCAATTCTTCACTCTCTCGAATTGGGTGACAATTCTCGTGCTATTAGTGGGTGATACCATCACTGGCTCGAATAATTATGTATATCTCCTCGATTTGTTATTACAGCTGTCACGAGCAGCATTATTAGACAAGTCGCTGCCCGACAATGTCAAGCAATTCGTCAAACAACAAACACAAATGTAGGTCCCGGACTGAGTCGTAGTTCGCACCGTCACGACTAATACCTTGTCTTAGGTTTGAGTTGTTTGGATCTCCACTTTCTAGTCCGCAAAAGGGATTAGAAATGTTGCGCCGACGGTCTGCTGACCATTTCTCCTTCATGTCGTACTGTCCCTCTACGCCAGAGCAGCAGGTCTTTATTGACTCAATGACCGAAGTCATAAAGCAAGGGTTTCAAATTTTTGAAAACAGAGCTTCAAATTCGACTACATTCGAATCCTCCAGAGCCTCGGTCGAGCGGATGCGCCAGACAGTCATTACCATGGATCTAGAAACTGACGGCAGTCACGCACTCGTGTGGCCACTCTTCGTCGCCGCCGCCGAGAGTACGCTACCAGAGCACCGCGAGTTCTTCGCTAGCCGATTAAAGCAGTTATTCTCCAATACTCGATTTGGCAGTATTCCCGTCGCGCTCAATACGCTCGAGTACATATGGAGCAAGGGCGGCACCACGAGCTGGACAGATGTTGTCACACGGGAACGACAGGTCTTGATTATGTAAACAGGGCATACTTTTGTAAGTGGCGTACTTTTTGATTTAATTGTTAGGTCGGTCGGTAATAGCGCTTGATTTAATGCATCAATGATGTTTGAAAAAATAGAGACATTTGTCAGCCTCTACCACGTAATCACTCCGTCGTGCAAAGATCAGTTCTTCGACCGGCGAATCAAATCGGCTCGTACGCTGGCAGCGGCTCTGGTGCCCTCTTCAATCGCGCCGTCAATGAAACTGCGCCAGCCAGATGCCCAGTCGGAGCTGGCAAAGAAGACGTTGCCTTGTCGAGTTCGGAGTTCCTCCAAGTGAGATGCCAGCAGGCCCGGCGCGGGAAAGAACCTGTACCGAATGGATTAGTTCTGTGTCTTGCACAGACAATAGCGTGCGCTCTTACCATGCGCCTTTGGCGAATTCGTCGCGAGACCAATTATGGAAGACCTGCGGCTTTGCTCAGCACTTATGCAGTCAATAATACAGGTACTGGGGGGGCTGTACTTACCACTCGCTCAACATGCATTGGCGTGAATCCACGAAACTCGGAAATGGTGCGATTGATGTCGTCTTCTGGGTGAAAGTGCTTGTGCTGGCCACCAAACGCTACGACATGCGTATTTCCCGCTGGTGTCTCACCATCGCCAAAACCGTAAATCAAGCCGTTGTGTGGATAGCTGATGCCTGTGAAGGAGCGCAAGTCCCGATCGCGAATCTCTGCATGCACTTTGATTGTCTGGTTCACATGACCTATCTTTGCTGCAGTCGCCTTGCTCTCTTTCAAGGGTGGATTAAACGCCACATTGCTCAACACATTCAGCGGCACCGCCGAAATCATGTGCCTGGCTGTAAACGCCTGCCCGCTCCTCGTTGTCACTGTGATCTTGTGCGCGCCATCCTCGACGGACGCCACAGGCTGGCTCAAGGCATATGACAGGTTTCCTGTAGCCAGTGCCTCGTCAAAGAAGCGTACCGCAAAGGATGACTGGCCGCCACGAAACTTGAAGCGCACGAGGTGGTTGATGCACCCCTCGTATGTGTACCCGCTCAGCGCCCACCAGTGCAGCATCTCGTAGAAGCTGGTGGTAGCGAGCGTGGCACCGCTGCAGAGAAGCACGAAGCCCTCGAGGCAGAGACGCTCGTTGGGCGTCAGGTTGTGCTGGATTTCCACCAAGCGGTCGGCCACGGACATGTTGTCAAAGCGGCGGTCGGAAGGGGTGAGGTGGGCGCTGTGCGGCATGGGGAGGGCATCACGACCGTCTTTGCCGTCGACGTTGAAAAGTTTTGACAGGCATGTCTGCATCAACGCGTCCTACCGAGTACATTGCAAGTTTTTACGTTTAGCTCTTGTCCATGTTCAGTATTGTCGACCCGGGGGGGGGGAAGCGGTACCTCTTCATCGTGTGTAAATGACTGCGTGCCCTCGGCGCTGGCAAGAAGGAATCTATTGATACCGCGTGAAAAGTCATATGAGCTCTCCAACTCGTCCTGCATACCGTATCGCGCAATTTCTCGCCAGATGGTGGCTTGGCCCCAGTACACCCACGTACCGCCCATTTCGTACGGGTAGCCATCAATGTTGGAGGACCACGAGCGGCCACCGATGCGATCACGCGCTTCCAGGAGCAAGACTTTGAGACCTGAAGCTGGTTAGTCTTTTGATGGGCCTCGGGCTTGTCAAGCATACCTGCTACGCTGGTGTCGCGCGCGGCGGTGAGGCCCGCATATCCAGCTCCAACAACAATGACGTCAAACTCGGTATCTGTCGATTTGATATTGCTCGGCGGTTGAATGGCTCCAATACAGGGAATACCAGGTCGAAGGCCGTCAGCTTTGGTCCATGAGAAACCGTCTTTGGATGTCATGACTTTGGCTCAGTAAAACGCGCAAGGCACTGGCTTGTACTTGTTGTGTCTATTGAATCTTGGTCAGCATCGAGACTATATACCACGCAAAGGATAAGATCCGCAACGGCTTGAGCATTTTTGTCTTGGGCGCAGCTTTTCTCAAATATATACCAGACTCGGATGCCAATGTTCTGGACCTTGCCCTAAGGGGCAATTTTACGAGATTAATGCCCGAGTAGGAGCCGATGCCTGGTGCCCACCAGTGAGACAACGGCGAAGCAGCGTCGGCATTGTGCAACCAGTATTCTCAAGATGACGATATGTCTCTAGAAATGTTCCCATGATTGTCTCGAGGATTGGTTCCCATGATTCTATGCGGTTTCGGTCCGTGAGGCGGACCCTAAGGGTAGGCGGGGTACCCCATCAGGACGATCCAAGATGCTGAGGAATTAAAGGCTACAATATACGGACAAGGCAGTAGAAGCCTTAACCTTGCATTAACTACTTAGTTGGACCGGCTCACCTCGTTGGTATCCAGAGAGAATGAAATGGTGCAACCCTGCTCTGGGGCAAGCAGTACATTTTGGGCTACCCTTCCGTGTGGCTCTCTTTGGGATCGCCGATGCATCATGCAGTGCGACTGCGCAGCGACAAGTTTCGCATGCTACATGCCCAGTATTTATTAGTCTCAAGTGCAACTGAGACCTCAAGACTGCACTCTAGTAGAAAAAGCAAGCCAGTCTTGAATTGATCCGTCTTACTTTTTGATGACAACCTGCCACTGTTGCCTCATCCCTCATGGACTTTGTGGACCTTGTCAATCGATTCATTCTGTATCTACACTCTCACTCTAAAATCTCCTTGCCTCTCTCAAGAATATAATGTCTCAAGCATCACACTCTACAGGCACACGCTCTACAGGCCTACACCATGGATCCCTACAGCAGCGACTTTCGACTCTGTCGACGCTCGCAATGGCCTTTGCCATTCTGAAGTAGGTAACTATTTCTTCAAATGGGTCAGTTACTCATGTGGCTGCAATAGTACGTGGATTGCTCTTGCTGGGTCTATTGGACTTATACTGCCGTCGGGCGGCTCTGTCGCCTTTCTTTACGGCTTTCTCCTCTGCCTCGTATGCAGCTTTTGTGTGGTTGCCAGCCTGGGCGAGTTAGCTGCCATCTGGCCGACGGCCGGCGGTCAGTATCATTATGTTTTTGCATTGTGTACAGAAAAATGGCGTAAGCCAGTGGTGAGCAGAACACGTACACGACAATGTCGACTTCCAACTAATAATGGTCTACAGAGCTTCTTCGTCGGTTGGACAAACATCGCTGGCTGGTTGATAGTGGTCACTGTGCAAGGATATTTTGCTGGTAAATTCATTTTCCACACTTTTACGTTCAACATCTAATATTAGTAGCACAATTCATTTCTGCTGCCATCGTCGTCGCCTCCAAGGACTCATATCAGATAACTGCCGCGCGCACATACGGCATTTTCTTGGCCGTTTTGACAACTACGACAGCAATCAATATCTGGGGAAACAATATACTGGGGAAGTGGAATACAGGGGCTTGTAAGATTTTCTCACACGTCCCTTTGGAAAGCCCGCTGACCATCAGTGTACTGGTCTATCCTTGGTGTCGTGGTCACCAGCATCGTCCTCTTGGCCAAGTCTGCCAAGACTGATGCCGAATACGTCTTTGCCAAGTTCAAGAATGAAACCAATTGGCCCGATGGAGTGGCTTGGATCCTCGGTCTTGTTCAGTCGGCGCTCTCCCTCACCGCATTTGACGTGGTGTTGCACATGACGGAGGAGATGCCGAATCCGAGAAGAGACGCGCCGCGAGCGTTGATATATGCCATTGCCGTGGGCGGACTGACGTAAGTCAGCAGACTTGACGAATATAGAGGTCGTATGTGTCTAACAACTGAGAGTAGGGGTTTCCTGTTTATTCTGGTCATTCTCTTCTGCTTAACAGATCCCACCAGCGTACTAAAAGCTCCTGGCAACATGCCCATAGTAGCTATGGTTCTCCGCGCTACCCAAAGTCGGGCCGCCGCTTGCATTATCAGCTTGATGATCAGCGTATGCTTCATCAACGGCTCAAGTGCAAGCATTACCAGCGTCAGTCGGCTTCTATTCGCCATGGCACGCGATCGCGGCATCATATTCCACGTGTTTTTCGCTTACATTACGCCGCACCTCGACGTTCCCGTTCGGTCAATTCTTCTTTGCTACGGCTTCAACGTCTGTTTTGGGCTTTTATACTTGGGCCCAAGAGTTGCGTTCAGTGCCTACGTAGCGTCTCTCGTCATTCTGCTCAATTTGTCATATGTAGCACCCACCATTATCGTCTTGATTCGAGGTCGCCAATTGCTGAATGCAGCTCGATCGACGAAAGAGTTTCGTTTGCCCCGGGGTCTCGGCATATTCGTGAATTACGTCTCTGTGCTATTCCTCACAGTCACGTCAATTGTAAGTCAATTTGTGCTGTTCACCCAGACAAAAAAGCTAGCTGATTGAGCTAGGTTTTCTGTTTTCCTGCGGCACTCCCAGTGACGAGTGATAACATGAGTAGGTTTTTACCAGCTGCGCATTTGCCGAAACTAACAGAAGACGGTAGACTACGTGTGCGTGGTGCTTGGCATATTCGCAGTTATAGTGTCACTGTTCTGGCTCAAGTGCCGCAGCACGTTCCTTGGACCAGTGAGTTTGGTCTGAGTGCTGCAAATTAATGAGTCGTCAGCTAACGACAAGCTCCAGAACCTCGACATGATAGCAGGCCATGACCGAGATGCAGGGTCTCTGCAGGTTGAAAAAGTCATGAGCACTAGACCAATCACGGAAACGCTCGAGAACCGAACTTAGGGACTGTAATCGGTGTCAATGAAGAACTAAGAATTGGATTCGATGAATACATGATTGTGTCGTGAACTTGTGTCTACTACTCTGTACGCCGGGAGCCGCGTGGCAGGCAGAGTGGTTCTTCGAAGCGCTGCAGGGTCATGGTCAATGGGTATTTCAAAGCTTCGAAATATCGCACGATCCATCCCTTAAGCGATTTCTAGAAAACACAATTGTCGTTGCTTTGCTAACGAAGAATAGTTGAGGGCGGACGGGGAGGAAGTCTGTTCAGTGGCCCCGCACTACCTGCAGTGGACTTGTTTACTTGAGCCGAAGCTTTGTGCAGCATCACTGCGTCAGGCAAGCTACCAGCTCCAAACAGCATCTTATGGGCATCAATTCATCATGTTTGCAACGTTACCAGACTTTACCCCGCGAGACGTATGTAAATTATCTTCATCCTCGTCACATTCCCAACTCCACGCCTGCTAACGCGCTCCAGTCGCACTCGCTGTGGTACACGTCCTCGCGCGCGCCCATTCTCGGCGGCCTGCCCGACGGCCCAGAAGGTGGCGACGCTGCCCATCACCACCACCCTCACGGTCCGAATGGTCCTCATCAACGGCAGCGTGGCCACATCATCGAACGAACGGCGTTGGCGCGTCTCGCCGCTGACGAGGCGTACATGCAGCGACGCCGCAGCGGCATACAAAACTACGGCAGCACGTGGCTGAGGCCTCCTGGGCTCCCCAAAACGCTGCACCAGATGCGAGAGGAGAAGCGCGAGCAGGAAGAGCATCAAGAGGCGATGCGCAGGGAGCAGCTAGCACAGGAACTCGCCGAAGCCGAAGCCGAAGCGGCAGGCGGAGGCGAAGACGCCATGGACGACGTGCAGCTCGACGGCGCGCAGGATTTGGACGAGGAGATTCCCGACGCGGATGATGAGTTTGCGCTCGGTGGCGGCAGCGACAGCGAAGAGGAAGAAGAGGACGACGAAGAGGAGGAGAACGTAGCGGATGTGAGTGCCGCAGAGGAAGCGCTGCGGGAAGAGCGCCGCAACGACCTTATGGCTGCGCGCATGCGCATGACGGATGACGCGTTCCGCGAGGCGCTGGTTCGCGGCGACCCGGACGGCGACGACATGTACGGTGGCGGCGATGAGGAGCTCGACGCGCTCGGGCAGGGCCACATGCTGGACGAGGAGGATTTTGCGCCGAGCTCGCTGCTGGACGACGGCGGCGACGTGGACCTGGGCATGGACGCGAATCTCGACGACGATATTCCCGAGGCCGAGGAGGAAGGGTACGATGCGGGCTACGAGCACACAGACTCGGACGCCGCGCTGTCGAGCGACGACAACCACCACCACGACAGAGATAGCTCAGAGGAGGAGGAGGAGGAGGACTTTGGCTTTGCGCCGCGGGCGGCACCGCTGAGGCCGCCGCAGAGCCCGACGCTGCGCGGACAGCCGCATAGACGCAGCAATGCGGGGGCGACGCCGAGAGGCCCGCGTTCCAGCATGGATCTGAGCGCGTTCTTGTCGCAGGATGAGAGCAGCTTCATGGACAGCAGCCCCGCGCAAGGGCGTCGGAACATGCGCGGTTGATGTTGGCTCTGTCTCTGTATTTATTCGATACCCCAACGACGGCAGTTTAGCATACCAAATATGGTTCAATTGTACCACAACAGATACAACATGGCAATGTGTGTAGAAATGTCATGTTTTTTTTCCTCATTATTATTGTTAAAAGCATGTATACACCATATAATAAAGCAAGGCTCCTCCCAATGGTGCTTTGTAGTCAGACAAATATTAAAGACAGAAGAAACGTCCTCTAACGCCGGAAAAGAGCATGATGCAGAAAATAGGTTTTCCCAAAGCCCCTCTACCTTTTTATGTTCCTCTCACCGTCCTCATGATAGCTTGCCTTCTTCTTTTTCCACACATCAGGCCGTCATAGACACAGGTCTGCCCTGTACCATCTTAATGTCGCTCCGTGTTGTAGCGCCTCGTCTTCTTCTGGCTGCTGCCTCGATCCTGTCTAGAACAGCCAGACATAGGTAAAGATCAGAATGACGGCCAGGAAGAACAGCAGCCAGACCTTCCAGGGTATGCCCGAGCGTTGGGCCATGAGCAGCATCCTGTTCATGGTGCCGCGCAGCCGCAGCCTCGTCTGGTCAAAAGTATCATTCATCTTTTCCGCGAGCGCAGAAGAGTCTCGAATTTCGTCGCCAATCGCTACCGTCATCTGTTGTTCTCCAAAAACCTCCCGTTAGCCTCCTTCTCACCTTTTTTTTGGTTTTGTTTTTTTGTTTCTTGCGCTTATCGCACGTTGCTCGCTGAATTCCAGGACTTACATCTTTCAGCGTCCGCACCTTGCCCAGAATCCCCGCGACCTGCGCGTCATTCTGGCTCTCGAGCTCGTTGAGCACCGCGTCGCTGTACTGGCCCTTTTGGTTGGGCGTCGCCGACCGATACCCTCCCGGGGGGGCGCCGCCTCCTGGACCGATATTCGGGTTGCCGTAGGCGCTGTAATTGTTGTAGGGCGACGGACTCCCGGTGTTGCTGCTGCTGTGGTATCCGTAGCCGCCCGCTGGGCTGCCGCCTCGTCTGTTGGAATCGCCGCCGCCGGAGTAGCCTTCGAAGAGGGCGCTGCGGGAGTCGCGCTGGTGGAGGCCGCCGAACCTGCTGTAGTTTGCAGTGTTAGTCTTTTTCGTATTTTTCGTAAAAGGGACCGCCATCTCAATCTCCGTCGTCTGTGTTGGGAGTCGAAGCACGGGCAGGCCGTGGGCTGGGCAATGACGCGCTTGGATCCCTTTGCAAACGGGACAGCTCTCAGAAACACGGTAACCCTATCGTATCCGCTCGTACCTTTGCGCCATGGTGTTGGCGACTGTGAAGAAATTATCACAGAAAAGTCAAAAATGGGAGCATCCAACAGGAAGATGAAACAAAAAAATAGCAGGGAAATAAATCAACGGGATTCAAAGTTTCGAAAATTAATCGGCGCCTTATCGCTGGATTTGGCGGCGCCCCCCCTCCCCTTTAATGGATCCCTGGCCCGGGGTAGCAAGTCGCTGAAGCGTGCGTAGCATCTGGGCCAAGTCAGCGTAACAAACAGGTGGCATCTCCAACCTTCGGGGCGTCGCCACCTGCACATGTGGCGTTGCGTGCCTGTATGACTGGACATTCTGTTTAGGGACACATCATAGACTAATATTTCCTATTGGCACTTTAAAGAGCTTGGGGTTTTTGATTTTTTCCTGATAAGCCTTCACAAGTCGTTACTGTACAAAGCAGCACAATAAACAACAAACCACAAGATACTTTCCTGCAAGTCATTTAGTCCATCCCAGCGCCCCAACCCCCGAACATGAAGCCCAACTCAAGTCTTGCTTTTGCCGCCCTTCTTCCAACCTTTTCCTCTGCCCGGTCGATTTTTGCCTCTACGTGGCGTCGCTTGGTAGCTTACCTCGTCCACTTGTCGCGCTGGTTCCAACGGTCCAAAACACCACATACCGCCATCATCACCGCGCCGCGGGCTGGTCAACATCACTTCCAACGGTTGCCGGCTCAAGCTACGCGCGAACGAGAAATTGACCAGGCCATGTGCCCCACGCAGATAAACTTTGTACACACCATTGCACTCGTCGCCGGGGACCGCGTCCAGCACACGGACCTGAACTCGCGCCTGGGCGGCCGCTACCCTAGAGCGCTGACACCAGATGCCGTGAAGCTCTTGTATCGTGTCGGCGTCGAGAATAATGCCGAAAACGTAGCGCATGTCACCGCCTTGCGGATTTCCTCGCATCTGGACTATCCAGTCTTGAAATTTGCTGCGTATGGTGTCGGGACACGCTTCGTTGAGACCGTCGTATTTGCTTAGGAGCTCCAGAGAGTAGCGGGCAAACAGTTCGTCAGCGGGCCCTACAGCACCTGCTTCTCGTAGCTTAAGCGGCCAGATTTCAGCTGGTTTTATGCCATCAAGCAGCATGCCGTCTCGTCTATGTGGATACGACCACCTGGCCCCCAAATCTCTTTGTACCGCGTCGTTGACACAGGCAAGCGCGTTAAGCAGCTGCTGTTGGGGCGCTCTGTAGTCGATGCGAATAATGGTGATTCCCCAGGTACCTGTGCCAAGACCGCTGCTCAGCGAAGCCACTCGAAGGAGACGGTAGTCGTTGTAGTTGCTGCTGTCTTTGCCGTTATCGCGCCTTGGTTGTTTGTCCCAGGGTACGGGCCACGGCATATACTCGGATTCGTACAAACTACTAGCCATCTTATCAGAATGCAACCAACTGCTGGCAATCGATCTGAAAAAGCCGACAGTGTCATGTTTTTTCGAAAGCGCTGTTACATGCTGAGTGCATTGCAGATTTGACAGCGTAAAAGGTAGGCGGGCCGCTGTCACTTTCCGTGCAGGTTCTTCTCACATTGCCGCCACTGTGTGCATGGTATTATTGTGACGATTCGACTGTCCAAAAGTGTCCAAATAATAGCAAATTTAGTTCGCTCAATGAGCTAGTTTGTTTTTTACAACCAAAGAAGCCGTCCTGACCGTGCATTCTTTTTTTTGTGCACCGTGTGTAATGCAAAAACCATGCCCCTCTGTGCCCAAGTAGGCTGGCACACCGCCATTATAACTCGTCGCTATTTCCGTTTTGGTCTTCTTCTTCGCATGTCCCTTTGGCTACCCCAAGTAGAAAAACTTCCTCAACATTTAACCAGACATCTCCGTGTCCTGAGCGGGAGGCTCAAAGTCCTCATCATCTTCGTCGTCCTCGTCGTCGACGGGGTTCTCGGCAGCAGCTTTGGCAAAGTCAATCTTGGCACCGCGGGTTCGGCGACCGCCCTCGACAATGTTGTCCAAGTCGACCTCGTCGGCGCCGTCCTCAATGTCGTCTGTGACGAGTTTGGCTTTAGCATCGTGGTTCCGGAATTTCGCTCGTCGCGAAGTGGCCGTCATCTAATCTTACCTCCTTCGTTCTGTGGCGAGTTAGCGCGTTTTTCTAACATGACGATTCTAATGCATGTGCTCACCCCTTCCTCAAAGTCGTCCTCATCCCCATCATCTTCATCCTCGTCCTCATTGTCGTCATCCTCATCCATCTGGGCATCATCGTTCACGCGCTCAGCGGCCTTGCCCTTGCCCTTGCCCTCGGCGAAGCCGCCGGTGGCGGGGTCGTGCTGGTTGGTGACACCGTCGGACATGTTAAGTGAAGAGCTGGTGTATGTGCAGAAGAGACAAATGGTCTTGCAGATTGAGAACGCAAGTTGGCAATTGCACTTCAACAGGCAAATTGGAAGAGTTGTTAGAAGGGAGCAAACGCGAAGTTAGATTAATAGGCGCCTGGGTCCATAGGCTTTAAGTGCTCGCCTAGAA
Source organism: Beauveria scarabaeidicola (assembly GCA_037289395.1). NCBI lineage: Eukaryota > Fungi > Ascomycota > Sordariomycetes > Hypocreales > Cordycipitaceae > Beauveria > Beauveria scarabaeidicola. The sequence goes on along the minus strand of JAEIJG010000027.1, from coordinate 28,183 downwards.
GCGCATCTGTTTCGTGTTCCCATCTGCGTAGCAACGGCGCTAGTCCGAGTTGGGATAGAAGCTGCTGAGGCTCCAGCTGCACGTGACACAACGGCTTCTTGCAGTTGCATGAAGGATACCTAGATGGCTATGTTGCTGCAGCAAAATATTAATGGGAAAAGAAAGCAGCCTGGATAACAACGCGCTGGGCGTGGATCATCTGCACAATCGGGAGTTTTGCCGGTTGACGACCGGCAGGGCATGGTCAGACCACTATAACAGTCAGACCCAACATTCACAGGAAAGACCACACCAAAAAGCCAGTGAAAAGAATGTAAAAAACAGTGCTTCAAGTAGGTATCATGTATCCGAACGTAAGGTGATCGCCTAATTATTTATCACCGCCACCGCTCACGGCAATGAACACCACAATCGCAAGCACCCACCAGTACCTTGGAGCCAACGTTAGCATGCCGTCTCTTATCATTAGTCATTGTAGACAATACATACTTTTGAAACAGAGTCTTTTCTTGAGGTTCCTCCCTCTTCCCCTCGGGGTTCAGCACCACGGGCTTGTTGAGCGCCGGCTGCTTCCCACGCGTCTCGGGGAGCAGCACAACTTGGGGCCCAAAGTCCCGCGTGTGGCCGGCATCGATCTGGACGCCCTTGAGAGTCGTGCTGATTACTGCGCCGTGGGAGTCCACCGAGATCAAGAAGTTTGGCGCAAAACCCTTGCTAAAGTTGTCGACCGACGCCACCGTCGTCCCCGAGGACCAGGCCTTGGATGTCACATCGTAGACGCCGACCCGGACTGTTGACGTGCCATCCGGCAGATCTGGCGCCTCGTAGGTAAGCACCTCAGCGGCAGATGGCACGGCCACATCATAAGCGACTTCGGCCAAGGGGCTCAGCTTGCCGCCGCCCTCAACGGGCTGAAGGTAGATGTGGGCAGTGCGCGGCGCGGCGGTGGCTAGCGTAGAGGCGCATAGCGCTCCGAAAAGCGAAGAGAAGCGCATCGCGGATTCGGTCGAATCGCTTGGGATATGCTGGATGAGATGACAATCGGATCGGCTGTTGGATTGTGCCGCGCACTGTCGATGAAGTCTAGTTGGCCGAATGCTTGAAGTGGTGTAGCTCGGAAAGTGTGGCTGCAAAATGCTGTGTGTGGCGGATACCATGTGGCGCCTTCACTGTTAGCCTCGCCAACTCATGAACGTCACTCGTTGCAGAATCTGTCCACCATGCCATTTGAACATCAGAGGCTACCCTCAGATTCAATTTTCGAGGTATATCTTAGACTCGAGGTAGCGAATGATCCAATGAAGTTTTCTCCATTCTTTCCGTGCCTCATCTATAATGGCCACAGCCGCCGCTTTGTAGCAGGACTATTCAAGTTCATGACCACTCACAATAAAGCCACAAAAAGGTAGCGCTAGGCTATTCCCACACTTCAAGTCGAGTTTCGAACGTCACTCTTGCTCGGCCTCCAGACACATACGAAGTATTCAACAGCCTAAATATTGCTCCAGTGTTTACTGCGTCTCAAATCACAATCCACGCAATCGCAGTAGCATGCATGCTGGCGAGACGGAGAGCACCACGCATTTTCTTGCAAAACAATCGACATCTTGTCCATAGCCGCTTTGAGTGCGAAATGCCAGACATCCTCGCAGCACAGCCAAACTCAACGAGATGTAGTCCCCAGCGTGTAGTTAGGCCGCGGCAGTCGTGGCCCTGCCAGAGTAGGGCCTCTGTCCTCTGCTACAGGCCGTGCATTCGTATGGTTTTGGGCTGGTAGGAAGGACCTGCAGCAACTCTCTGGCCTCGGCCGCATAATCCTGGATACTGGTAGAACTCGTCAACGACCAGCGACCCCCAAACTTAAGTTGGCATCCATATCGATATGCATAAAGGGCAAGTGAGGCGAAGCGCGTCAATGTCGCTATCAGATCTGGGTTGTGCCTTCACTCCAACATCTTTATTGCCATATACCAACGAGCGAGGGAAAGAATGACTGAAACTTGTGGCAGGCGACTGCGGAAGAGACAAATAGGATATTTGAGCATCTAGATGGAGAACTAGGCGTATCCTAAAGCGGCACAATAATATTCTTCATCTGGTTCAACAGCTGCAGCCCAAAGTGCACGATGATGCCGGCGATGGAATCCGTATTCAACATATTGGTACTACCATGGCGCTTCGCCGATGTCCGATGCTTCTCCCAAGAGCGCCACTGATGAAATGCATAGCTGGACACCATGACTGGTATGCATGACCTCATGCGGAAAGTCGCCTTGCAGTGTGCCGCGCATTTTCAGCCAGGAGTAGCATCTCCCGCTCGGCCCGTGAGAGCTTCTGGTGGATCAGCGCAATGACGTGCCGAATGGCAACCGTCGAGAGCGTCATGGACAGCTTCTCCCCAAATCGGAAGCGGAGAAGGTCAAACATGGTCAAGACCGTCAAGTTGACATGTTGACAGCCCGGAGAGCGATGGAAGGTCGCTGGGCCGTGAGTAGTACACCGAGTGACCGACGAGCCTCTTGTGCCAGATGAAGCTGCATGAGCAGCTGAGGCCAAGGGCGGCGACGCCGGACGATCTGATGGAAGCTTGTCATAGCCCTCACAGACCCTCTGACCTGAGGCGCAGTGGTAACAGCTTGCCCTCGTCGCATTGTACACGGCGTCGTCTGCAATGATGCCCAAGCGAAGAGAGGCAGAGAGGCACGAGGCTAGCAGGAGGAAGCTCCTGGGTTCCTGGGCCTTGGTGGAGAAGACAGGCAAGTGATGCAGTCCGTCGTTGGGTCCAAGTTATTCGAGGCGACGCATTGGTACGTGCCTTGGTTCGGCCACACCCTACACACCTTCAGCGCTGGGCCAGTTCGTAGATGGCAAGGCCCCTGCATTCTCCTGACACAGAACTCTATTTCTCCTGTTTGAAGCTCAGCGATTGGGCTGTTGTCTGTGAGTTGGGTCTACCCGCAATAGCTGTGGAGTCGCTAGCCAGTGCTGTTTATTATGCATGCGGTGCTAGCGGAAGCAAACGGGGCAGCGTAAATCGGATCATGTACGAATATGGAATACTCTGAGAAACGGTTACCAAGATGGCTTGGAGCAACAAGCATGTTTTTTTTCTCACCGATGGTGACCGATGGGGAAGAGAGAATATGTAGTTGCGAGAATCACGCCGTCTGGCGTCTGGTCTACCTAACTATCTTTTATGGTGAGTTTTCGGTTACTGAGGCTAGGTATTTCCTGACTAAGACGGAAGCTGGCAACGGTTGGTTTTGTACAACCGTCCTACATCCATGTGCGGAAGCGTCATCAAAATTTTCCTCCCATCGCCACACATGCCGGGGATTCCATCCATTTCCCCCGTCATCCGTATTCACGCTTTGGCTCAGAACCGGATTTGTGCGTCCATCAGTTATTCTTATGCGATAGCCCGCCATTATCGGCCCATCGACGTGGCTCCTCTCCGGCTGCCTTACCAGCTTTAGCTGATTTACGCCCAGCTTCATGCAGAACGGCGTCCTACCGAGAGTCGATTGTTTCAGAACGAAGACGACCCCACAACCAAAGACGAACCAGTACCCAAATACCCTTGCGAGCGGCCTGTCCGCTCAGCCGCCGCCATCCGCGCAGGAAACAAAATGTTACCGAGCTCGGTGCTGTGTAGTCGGCACGGCACCAAGGTTCAAGAAGCCAGTCTGTGGCCAAAGAATACCAGCTACTTTGCGCCGCAACAACCCTCAATTGTAGACGGGGTTTTTTGTCCATCTATTGGGAGCCTCGCGGCATATTGGATCGGATGCATCACAAGCTCAGCTTGCCTGGGCCACACCCATTCGGATATTTCTCTACGGCTGGCGTTTATTTTTGGTACTGGCTCTATGCCCAAACAGGATACAACCTTGCCACGCTAAAGAGTGTTGCCAACTGGCTATGACCTATGTTGCTCGGATGATGCACGACTTGGCTGGGGGCACGGCCGTGGGCTGCCCGCTTCCAGCAAGGAACATTCTGCCCCTTGATTAACCTCTTTGGGCATGGTATTCAGCAGAAATCGCACTGCAATTTTATCTTCTGTATGCAAGCCCAAAAATATGCTCATCATCGCGATATCTGCTACTGGTAATTTGATCAGCCAGGTTCTCTGACTCAAACATGGCCTGCGACATTACTTCGCTGCCAATGCTTTTGCCTCCTGCTCAGCTTTCGAAGAGACCGTTTATGCAATTAGAGGCTCTCGAAATCCGGAAATCACAATATATCGCCGCTATGCCCATTTGACTGCGGCAGATTGAACGCCTGAAAAGGAAGCGGGGTGGAATAACACAACAACAATGCCATTGTCAATGCGCCGGTCAACTTTTATCAGCTAGTTTTCGGAGAACAGACTGTGTACGTAGCGCAGACCTGCCCGACATCCTAAAACAAAACGAACGCTCGAGCTCAGGCTGTAGTCCACTTGCTTAGCGAAATATCCAGCTCGGGTAACCTCACCGTTTCCTGGATCATGCTTGGACAAGGCCCCGGCAAGGTGGCTAAGGCCTTGGCCATGCCTTACAATGAATCTGCTGGTGGACATATAAACCAATTCGCCTTCCGTCTGGTTACATTTTGCATCTCATCAACTTCTGCATCGACCGCTCGGTGCTTGCAGACTCAGTCAACATACTTTCTTTCACGTTGAGCAGGGCTTACACATTCGCTTCCCCCCGTTGCTATTAACTGAGATCGTCTGCCATGGCTCCAGCCCGCAGCGTTCTCGCGCTTGCGCTTGCGGCTCTCCTGGGCGGAGTGTCTCACGCTTCCTACACCGAGCAGCCTGCTTGTCCCAAGCCTTTCACGCCTTTTCAGTGCGCCGGCTGTGTTGCCACCAAGGATGGCAGCAGCCCCTTCGACTTTCGGTCATCGGCTGACCAGAGCTCCATGACTGTTGCCAAGTGTACTGCTGTTTGCAAGGGTATGGGCATCAACAGATCCAATACAACAACTGAAGGCTAACGGAAACCTAGGCAACTCTTATCGCTATGCGGCTTTGACCTACTACGGTGTCTGTTACTGTGGTAACCTCGAGGGCGGCCAACAAGTTCACGTAAACCAGTGCAACTACAAGTGCAGCGGAGATTCGTCCGAGTCCTGCGGTGGCCAGAACGCTTGGTCTGTTTGGGAGGACCCTACCTTCGCCAAGGGCGTCGAGGAGGTTACCAACGGCGATTATCAATCTCAAGGCTGCTACAATGACAACAGCAGCCACGGCCGCACTCTTGGCCATCCCGCCGACGTCGCCGATTTGACCCCTGACAAGTGCATATCCGCATGCAAGACCCAAGGGTATGCTTATGCTGGTGTTGAGTACGGCGGCGAGTGTTGGTGTGACTCCAACTTGAACCCTTCTGCGACCAAGGCCGCCGAATCTGAGTGCAACGTACCGTGCAAGGGTGACAGCTCTAAGATATGCGGCGGTAGCCAGCGCATCAACGTCTATTTCGCCAAGGATCTTGCCTCGTCTGAGCCCTGCACAGGTCCCCCCAACCCGTCTTCCAGCGTTGTCCCTTCGAGCTCAGCAACCCCCAGCACTGGCGTTCCGCCGGGCAGCAGCACTGGTGTCCCTCCTGGGAGCAGCACCGGCATTCCTCCCACTAGCTCCGGCGTCCCCACCGGCGGCAGCAGCACTGGCGTCCCGCCCGGGAGCAGCACTGGTGTCCCTCCCACCAGCTCCGGCGTCCCCACTGGCAGCAGCACTGGCATCCCGCCCGGCAGCAGCACCGGCGTCCCCACCAGCGGTAGCAGCACTGGAGTCCCGCCTGGCAGCAGCACTGGCATCCCGCCCGGTAGCAGCACCGGCGTCCCTACCAGCGGCAGCAGCACCGGCGTCCCTACCAGCGGCAGCAGCACTGGCGTCCCCACCAGCGGTAGCAGTACTGGAGTCCCGCCTGGCAGCAGCACTGGTATGCCCCCGGGCAGCAGCACTGGCGTCCCTCCCACCAGCTCCGGCGTCCCCACTGGCAGCAGCACTGGCGTTCCCCCTGGTAGCAGCACCGGCATCCCGCCCGGCAGCAGCACCAGCGTCCCCACCAGCGGCAGCAGCACTGGCGTCCCGCCCGGCAGCAGCACCGGAGTCCCGCCCGGCAGCAGCACTGGCGTTCCCCCTGGTAGCAGCACCGGCATCCCGCCCGGCAGCAGCACTGGCGTCCCGCCTGGTAGCAGCACTGGAGTCCCGCCCGGCAGTAGCACTGGCGTTCCCCCTGGTAGCAGCACTGGTGTGCCCCCTGGTAGCAGCACTGGTATGCCCCCGGGCAGCAGCACTGGCGTCCCTCCCACCAGCTCCGGCGTTCCCCCTGGTAGCAGCACTGGCGTTCCCCCTGGTAGTAGCACTGGTGTGCCCCCGGGAAGCAGCACCGGCGTCCCGCCTAGTAGCAGCACCGGCGTCCCGCCTGGTAGCAGCACTGGAGTCCCGCCCGGCAGTAGCACTGGCGTTCCCCCTGGTAGCAGCACCGGTGTGCCCCCTGGTAGCAGCACTGGTATGCCCCCGGGAAGCAGCACCGGCGTCCCGCCCGGCAGTAGCACTGGCGTTCCCCCTGGCAGCAGCACTGGCGTCCCGCCCGGCAGCAGCACTGGTATGCCCCCGGGAAGCAGCACCGGCGTCCCGCCCGGTAGCAGCACCAGCGTTCCCCCTGGCAGCAGCACCGGCGTTCCTACTACAACTCCTTGCAACCCTGGTTCTGCCAGCTGCACCCAAGTCCCTGGTGGTCCTCAAACCTGCCCGCCTGGTACCTTAAACACCTGCACTCCTACTAGCACCGGAGTTCCTCCTAGCAGCACCGGCGTCCCGCCTGGCAGCAGCACTGGAGTCCCGCCCGGCAGCAGCACCGGCGTTCCTCCTAGCAGCACCGGCGTTCCTACTACAACTCCTTGCAACCCTGGTTCTGCCAGCTGCACCCAAGTTCCTGGTGGTCCTCAAACCTGCCCGCCTGGTACCTCAAACACCTGCACTCCTACTAGCACCGGAGTTCCTCCTAGCAGCACCGGAGTTCCTCCTAGCAGCACTGGCGTTCCCCCCGGCAGCAGCACCGGCGTCCCCCCCGGTAGCAGCACTGGTATTCCTCCTACTACAACTCCTTGTAATCCTGGCTCTGCTAGCTGCACTCAAACCCCTGGTGGTCCTCAGACCTGCCCGCCTGGTACCTCAAATAGCTGCACTCCTACCAGCACCGGCGTCCCTCCCAGCAGCACTGGTGTTCCTCCTAGCAGCACCGGCGTCCCTCCCGGCAGCAGCACCAGCGTCCCGCCCGGCAGCAGCACTAGTATTCCTCCTACCACAACTCCTTGCAACCCTGGCTCTGCCAGCTGCACCCAAACGCCTGGTGGTCCTCTGACCTGCCCGCCTGGTACCTCAAATAGCTGCACTCCTACCAGCACTGGCGTCCCTCCTAGCAGCAGCACCGGCGTTCCTCCCAGCAGCACCGGAGTCCCGCCCGGCAGCAGCACTGGTATGCCCCCTGGCAGCAGCACCGGCGTTCCTCCTAGCAGTACTGGCGTTCCTCCCAGCAGCACCGGCGTCCCTCCTGGCAGCAGCACCGGCGTTCCTCCCAGCAGTACTGGCGTTCCTCCCAGCAGCAGCACCGGCGTTCCTCCCAGCAGCACCGGTATGCCCCCTGGCAGCAGCACCGGCGTCCCTCCTGGCAGCAGCACCGGCGTTCCTCCCAGCAGCACCGGTATGCCCCCTGGCAGCAGCACCGGCGTCCCTCCTACTACAAGTCCTTGCAACCCTGGCTCTGCCAGCTGCACTCAAACGCCTGGTGGTCCCCAGACCTGCCCGCCTGGCACCTCGAACACTTGCACGCCTACTACTAGCACTGGCGTTCCCCCCGGAAGCAGCACCGGCGTCCCGCCTGGCAGCAGCACTGGCGTTCCTCCTAGCAGCACCGGCGTTCCTCCTAGCAGCACCGGCGTCCCTCCTGGCAGCAGCACCGGCGTCCCTCCTACCACAAGTCCTTGCAACCCTGGTTCTGCCAGCTGCACCCAAGTTCCTGGTGGTCCCCAGACCTGCCCACCTGGCACCTCTAACACTTGCACGCCTACTACCAGCACCGGCGTTCCTCCCAGCAGTACTGGCGTTCCTCCCACCACAACTCCTTGCAACCCTGGCTCTGCCAGCTGCACTCAAGTTCCTGGTGGTTCCCAGACCTGCCCGCCTGGCACCTCGAACACTTGCACGCCTACTACCAGCACCGGCGTTCCTCCCAGCAGCACCGGCGTTCCTCCTACCACAACTCCTTGCAACCCTGGGTCTGCCAGCTGCACCCAAGTTCCTGGTGGTCCCCAGACCTGCCCGCCTGGCACCTCGAACACTTGCACGCCTACCACCAGCACCGGCGTCCCTCCCAGTAGCACTGGCGTTCCTCCTACTAGCACTGGTGTTCCTCCCACCACTCCTTGCAACCCTGGCTCTGCCAGCTGCACCCAAACACCTGGTGGTCCTCAGACCTGCCCGCCTGGCACCTCGAACACTTGCACGCCTACTACCAGCACCGGCGTCCCTCCCAGCAGCACCGGCGTCCCTCCCAGCAGCACCGGCGTCCCTCCTACTAGTACTGGTGTTCCTCCCACCACTCCTTGCAACCCTGGCTCTGCCAGCTGTACCCAAACACCTGGTGGTCCTCAGACCTGCCCGCCTGGCACCTCGAACAGTTGCACGCCTACCACCAGCACCAGCGTTCCTCCTACTTCGACCTCTGTGAAGCCTCCTACGTCGACCTCTCAATCCACCACCCCCCCTGCAACCACCACCCCTCCAACAACTACTACTAAGCCTCCTTCGACCTTCACCACTTCGACTCTGTGCCCTGTCGTCATTACGCCTACGCCCTCGGGCTGCGCTAACCCGGTTGGTGACTGGTGCCCTAATCCCGAGCCCGATTGGAATGAGGCCGGCGGCTGCTTTGCTGCGGCCGCTGCTTGCGCCGTCCAGGTCCCTATCTGCTTCATGCACGCCGGTCTCGAGAACACTGCTGGCTGCTTCGACTTTGCTGCTCGCTGCAAAGCTATCAAGCTATGCTGCCTCGGCTGTGTCAAGGGCGGCTGCAGCAAGAAGACTTGCGGCGCAACTCACGAGGAGCCTCCCACCGTTACTACTACGCTTGGACCTTGCACCTCTGCCCCCCCTACGCCTACGCCCACCATTTGCCCTCCTAGCCCCGAGAACATCTGTGCCGAGGGTTCTAGCTGGCTGCACAAGTTCGGACCTGGCCACCCAGCCTGCGGTGTTCCTCTGCCCATCGTTTCTTGTAACGATGACTCCAAGACTTGGGGCAGCGGTGCCTTCAAGCTGTACGACCACCCCGAGAGCTCCAAGTGCTCCATCTTCCCCAAGCCTGGTATCAGCAACGCTTGCCAGGCTGCTTGCAAGTACCAGCTCGACAAGTGTCTTGCGGCCAACGACCTCACGTGTATCTTCAACAAGGCGGGTGGCCTTCTTGGGCGCGGATCGGAGCAGTACGCTGCTTCAGACAGGACCCATGACAAGCGTACTCTGGGTCTTATCAAGGATCTCATTTGCAAGAAGCAGTACGCTGCCTGTTCTTTGGCGAACAAGAGCGTCGATACCAGCAGATGCCAGACCTACTGCCAGAAATAAGTCATGGAATGACAGATGCTGCAAATGATTCACAGAATCTACGAGCCCAAATTTTTATTTAATTAGTTTCCTCAACTTTCTTTTATATTTATTCGTTATTATAGATTCAATTTGGTTCCTATTCACCCAATAAAACTTCATTTGGTTCATGATTGGTGACTTTGCGACTACGAACGACTATCAGCCAAGAAAAACTCGTTCAAAATGTGACGAAGGTCTTGATCCATATCTAGCGCCGCCACCTGCGTCACTCGAATAGATGCTGGAACGTCCCTCGGGCTGAGGATGGCATCAATCTTTTCCTTGAGGTGAAAACTAACTTGGGCGTCATATAGGATAGGATAAATGAGAGTCTCGGGATCATTGATAGCCAGCTGTGGGCTTGGCCCTAGATACACAATGGCAGTGTCGCCCGGAGCAATGCGACCAAGGTTCACGACGGTGCCATTTTCGACAGACTGTGTCCGGGCGGCATTCATAGAGGTGCCACCAATGGAAGCAATAATTCCGTCAGAATTGCGAACACCTAGCAGACGAACACTCCATGTTCTCGAGTACGCGAGCGCTCCGCTGCGAATGGGTCCAATGGAGAGGATGCCCTTGCGCTGGTCGAAGGATATGGATGTGCCGACCCATGGTGCCCTGTCGGCGCTGCCCTCGGCGCTTTCATCTTCTTCATGGATAACAAAATCCCCATCGGCTCCTACAACGACAACAATCTCAAAGCCCTGAGGATTAGCTGCACCATTGGAGCCCTCCAGATCAGCGTCTAGCGGAACAATAGCACCCTGGCACATGAGCAGAGGCGTTTTGTCGAGGGTTCTGCTCAGCCAGATGCTGCGATTGCCATCATACACCACACCGGTAAAGAAGTCGACCCAGGTGCCAGGAGGCAGCCACGCTTTGACCTTGGCAGTTTGGGTGCTGCGATTCTGAGGCGACGTAATGGGCGCAGCGAGCATCTGCGAACCAAAGTAATACTGATTGGGCACGCCGTATGCTTCGTCGCGCTCCGGGTACTCCCAGTACATGGGCTGTATCAGTGGTTCGCCAAGTTCTGCAGCCCGGCGGTTCATCGTGTGTAGATATGGAAGAAGTCTGTGGCGAAGGCGCATGAAATGGATGACGACATCCTGTGGTCCTTTGCCAGCACCAGTTGGGAGCTTCCAAGGCTCCTTTGCCACCCATCGATTCTTGGTGGAATGCAATCTCATGATGGGCGACAGAACTCCTAGTTGGAGCCAACGAGAGGTAAGCTCATCGTCGCGAGTACCCAGCATGTGCCCTCCAATGTCATTTGACCACCATCCGTAACCAATGTTGCTGGCCGTGGCTGTGAATTCCGGCTGAAACTCGAGCGACTCCCAGCTGATGATTGTGTCACCCGAGAAGCCGACCGGATATCGATGACTTCCAGGACCGGCATAACGAGAAAACACCATCGGATGGCTGCGTTCGGATTTCGGTCGACTTTTCTGCAGGCGTTCATTGTGGAGGAAGTGGAAGTGGTTCAGAACCCAAAGAGGATCAATGCCAGGTAGGGAAGAATGCGTGCCCTGTTGCCAATCAGTCCACCAAAAATCAAGACCGTCATCATCAATGTGTTTTAGAAGAATATTAAAGTATGCTTTGAGAAAATCCGGATCAGTAATGTTGAAAGGAATTGGATCGCCATGCGACGTGTCGTGCCCAAGGACCTCGGCCATTTCTCGGTACATGTCTTCGTATTTTGCGACGCCGTCGGCAGGATGCTCGTTCAAAGTAACCTTAAGACTTCGCTGATGAAGCGCATCTAAAAACTTGCGAGGTTCTGGGAAGAGGTTTGTGTTCCAGGAATACCCCGACCACCCGTCCGCCCTTGCCTCTGCCACGCGAGGATCCTCGACCCAATGCCAGTCCATATCAATGACAGCGACGGACAGTGGGATGCGCTTCTCGCTGAACGTGTCCATGAGCTCCAGATACGAGTCGGCGGTGTACTCGTAGTAGCGAGACCACCAGTTGCCGAGTGCCCAGCGCGGAAGTAGCGGTTGCGGGCCCGACACCCGATAGAGGGCCTTGACAGCGTCGCGATAATCATGGCCGTAGCAAAACAAATAGGAGTCTACTCTGCCCGAGCCAGGCTTTCTGGGCGCCACAAATCCATCATCGGTCAAAAGCATGCTGGTATCGTCAATATTTGCAAAGCCGTTGCGCGAGGTCACACCAGGCTCCAACCGAACCCGACCGTTGACGTCATCGAGAGTTCTACAAGTGCCGCCGAGAGTCTGATACACGCCACCGTATCGCCACGTTGTCCCGAGATGACCATATACAGATACAAAGAAACCTTCGGGAGTAAACTCGGCTTTATTGTAAGTAAGGTGGAAACGCTCTGTGAAGATGTCGATGCCATGTTCTGATTCCACTAGACGATAACTAGGGACCTCGCACTGGTGGCGATTGGCGGCAAAGGCCGAGGGCCGATCCTCAAATTCACCATCTGGAGCCCATTCGTACCGAAAAAGGCCATCAGTGAGGATAGTGAATCGGTACTTGTCGCCTTTCCGACCACCAACAAATGCGCAAGACGGCATGGTGAGTTCAGCCTCCAAGGGTGCAGTGGGCCCTGGATTCGAACAAATTCTTGCAGTGAATGGGAGAAATCGAAGCCCAGGTCAGGAAGGCACTTTAAGAGAAATGAGAATGCCTTGCGGCCCTTGCCCAAGACAGGGCGGGTCGGATCGGATCGGCGTTGAAGCTACCCCGCAATGCGGGGTAGGACAAGTACTACAGTCTACAGGTCGTTTTGCATTTCCCATTTGGTCAGCTTGATCAACGAACGGCCCGAACGGCCCGAACGGCCCGAGGAGCAGCACGAAAAATTTGGTGCCGATTGGTTTTGAGAATGCCAGAGACGGAAAGACTTGCTCAAGACCAAGGCCAAGATGCAACACATGGGCGACAATGTTGTGACGCTTCTCGACAGGCACAAGTGTCATGTCATCTTTGCAACTTCTTCTACTGATATTCCCCTTGACCTTGGGCGACTACCTGGAATCTCGGTGCCTCTTGGGTTTTATTCGACTGAACGTCCAGTGGTAAGAAACTCAAAGGGCTGTGTTACCAAGGGGCCTAATATCTAATGAGTGAGCAGGTCAGAGGTCAAGTCTAAGCGGGGCGTTTTTCACGAAGGCGGTGAGGATGCGTTGTAGATGCGCTTCAGGTCTTTTACAGATAGTACAGGTAATACTTTATTTAGTAGCCAGTCTCCATCAACAGCCAGTCTCCATCAACAGCCAGTCTCCATCAACAGCCAGTCTCCATCAACAGCCAGTCTCCATCAACAGCCACTCTCAATCAACAGCCAGCCAATCAGCCAGTCAATCAACAGCCAGTCTCAATCAACAGCCAGCCAATCAGCCAGTCAATCAACAGCCAGTCTCAATCAACAGCCAGCCAATCAGCCAGTCAACCAGCCAGTCAACCAGCCAGTCAATCAACAGCCTTGGCCCCGCTCCGACTTGACCCCCATCATTGGAAACTGCTATTCTGTCAACCTGCCAAGTACTTCTGGATCCTTCGTAGCATCTTGAAGAATTTCTCTCATCCGCAAGTATAAACCCTTGTCCTTCTTATCATTATCCCGCCTCCTACCGTTAGGGAATACTTCCTTTCGCAGCTTATTTATCCATGGGATTATAGGGCGATGGTAGATGCTAAAGTTCTCTTCAACGATTTGAAGGAACATTTTCTCGTCGCCTATTAGTCCTGCCTTGTACATTGCCAAGTCCGTCAAGTGCATGTAATTCCATTTGTCGAACAGTGGAACAACTCTACCCTGGCCTGGCCGCTCGTAATGAACACAAACCCAGAATATAACCCAAAAGAATGACTCGAGGTCGTGCATAAAAGAATGTTGCTCGCCAAGAAGCGTCCCGATCGCCATGAACGCCCTGGTACCAGTCTTTCCCTCTGCTCCTGAGGCGTACCGTCGTTCGTTCCTAATAGCGAGGTCAAGATCGATTATGAACGACGGCCATGAGGGATTATCGTCGTCTTCGTTGATCATGAGATTGTTGATAGATATATCCCTGTGGAGGAAGCCAGCGTTATAAAGGGACTCGTGGCCTTTAATACAACCCTCTATCGCGCCGAGGAAAGCTGATCGGCAGCTCGCCTTGTAGATGGGCTTCCCATAGTCACGTAGGATAACACGCCGATGTATCCGATTCCGTAGTGCATCGCCGCTAGCCTTCGTTGGCGATGCTGAGCAAGATCGCTTTCTCGGAGGCAGAGCGGCACCAGTCTGGCTGTATGATCGTTTTTGGCCAGTAGAGCCGCTGGCGCGGCTTCTTCTTGACGCTCTTGACATGTTCGCGCCCGACGACGGTACCGACCGCTGCGGCAGGTAGTCTGAAGCCGTCTTGACATCCAACCCTCCCCGGACGCCGGCCAGAACGTCGTCATCCACACCACGTACCCTGACTGTCTCGTGATAATAGTACCGGGCTACATTGACAACATGGCCCGTGTCCGTCACTTCGCGGGACAATTCGCCTTCTTCATCGCGCTCAGGGTATTGCCACGAATCTTTGATGACGAGTGGATCTCCTTCGTATCCCTCACGATGCGCCTTCCAGCATGTTGTCGCTCGGCCCGCTATGCAAGGTATGCGTTGCAGCTCCTTGTCGATGATGATACGCTCAGTCGAACCGTTCCGCTTAATCTCGATAAAGAGCTCTTCACTAGCTTTTCTGATAGTAGGATCAAACCCAAGCTGCTCCTCACTCATCCAGAGGAAGCCAAGGACCGTAGAAACGAATTGTAGTCCATCTTCATTAATGTCAAACTTTTCAGATGCAACCCCTCCAAGCCGGTCGAATACCCAAATCCTCATGAGAGACCCACAGATGGTGAAACCTAAGACAAAGCGGCGGGTATTTTGCGCAACGAGCACCTCTTGTGCATATCTCCCTAGATCGAGCCAGGCCTTGGAAGCTATATCGGCTGACGGATTGCTCTTCAGCTCGCCTGGTACCAAGATCTGTACCCAGTGGCATCTTGAGTCTTTCTTGGCCTCGGGATCAGACACAAAGCCAATATCCAACTTGCGCGCTCCGGTAGAGCCCTGGATTGGGTTGTTAGGCAGCGCCAGTGGCCGTCTTTGTTGGTGTCTCGGGGAGGACGCGTGGCTGTCTGCGAACTTGGCCAGCTTCTCAATAAAGTCAGCCAGCCAACTGAGCACGTCATCCTGATTTGCACCCTTGGGCCACCCTTTCCAGCCGCCGTCAAATAACAGGTCATGATCTGAACGGCATAGATGAAAAAAAGCATGTGACGCCTCCTCGAGGCCGTCTACACCTCGAAAATATACGTCATGGAAGTCGCGGAGCCCGACATACATAGGGCCAAGCTCCTCCTTCAGTACGTCGTCAACGTACTTGCGATGCTCAGACGAGTTTACGAAGCTGCCAGTATGTCGTAGCAAAGGGGTCTGTAGGAGTGAAGAGACAGCGGATTGCGGCGGCGGAGTTGATTGCGTAACAATATCGTATACTTTTTTCCAGATTCGGATATCGCTAACTTCGTTGAGGAGAACAAGCTGCAGTAGAGGCGCAATGTGGCCAAGGTCATAACCGTCGGAACAGACTTCAGACATAAGTCTAACGAGATCGCCAAACAAATTTTTACCGCGGCCACTAGAACGAAGCAGTCGAGGAGCAGGAAGCCGTCGTAACGCTAATATAAGGCCGAGGGCGAGAATTTGGACGTCTAGATTGTGGTTAGATGATCCTGTCTGGGCAAACTGCGGTTGTTTCTTACCTTCTTGACCGAGCTGCTCTAAGGCATCTGGAGTGCATGAGATGCCCGCATCTTTGCAGGTCGTGGTGAAGGAAGCGCAGAAGACATCAAGGCCGTGCCCAATAGGGTTTTCCTCGATAATCTTCAACTGCTCTGCATCGTCCATTGTATGAATCTCCAAGTGGGAGAAGAATTGCACCGGCTAGCAGGTAGTCTTTGTTTTAGAAACGGTAAGAAATGACGGGATGAAAGACCAAACAATCTTTCTTCTCATCCGTACTCCTACTTCGTGCTTGCTCGAGACCGAGGCACCGAGTGTGGGCCGTCGTCGCCAGTCGGACTTTGGCTTGCGGGCGCGGGCGGCGGCACTTGCGATGATGCTTGTGAGATCGTCTGTGACGCCTCGAGGGGCCAAAAAGCGTCTTCTTGGCTGTAAAATTAGGTAGGTGTAGCCGTGATGTGTGTCAGTCGAGAACTGGCGCCTTGTTGTCCGCGCCAAACGACAGACCCCGCGCGCACATGTTACTTATTGTTGGAATAGGTCGATAATGTGGTTAAAGACTTGTATTCGTTGATTATTGTCAATTGATGATGATGCCAAGTGGCACAAGCCTCCACCGTATTTGGTACAGAATAAAACAGTGGGTCCCTACCCGGGCCCAGCCAATGAGAGGGCCGCATTCGCAGCGCCTGTTGTGGTAGGCGCAACACCGCAACACTTATAGACGGTTGTATTTGCGCCGAGAGGTCCCTCAGAGCCTCTCACGGAAGTTAACGTCTCGAATAAGCAGCAAAGAAGTTATCGCGGAATCAATTGCGTGGTGTTGAGGTGAGCCATAAGCGAAGCTGTGGCCTTGATTGGTCAGAAACATTTAGCGCCGATCCGTGCGCGCGCTAGTCCGAATTGAGCTTAGAGGCTGTACATATGTACGCGGTACATACCAAGCCTGCTGCCACAACAAAACTTTTCTTCGTGATAATTCTTGCTGTGAAGCTGGCGTTGAAGCCAGCGTTGATTGAGGTGATGATACTGGCCGCGAGAAGCTATAATTGGTCGATTGAGACAGAGTTGTACGTTCAATAGGGGATTTGTACTGGAGTTGCCGTAATGTGTGTCGTGTATGACCCAAAGCTTCCTGACGACGGGGGCGGTGGCGTCTGCGAGAGGCGCTGCTCTAGAGCCTGTATCTGTGAGAGCATCATCTGCTGCATCGACTGGATCTGCTGCATCGACTGGATCTGCTGCATCGTCTGAAGCCGCCCAGCTGCCCAGCTGGCCCCTGCCTTCCGGCTCTTTGCCTGCCTCTTTGGCTGGCTTGTGACCCCCCCGGAGCGTTATTTGATGATGGTGGATCGTGACCCCGCGTGGTGTTGAGGGCAGGGTTCAGTGAGGGCCGAATTTTACAACGTAAGATTTAAATCTTATCACCTTACGCTATACCTATTATAGCCTAGCGCCACGCTAGTGGCTAGCGCTACATTAGCGCGACGCTAGTAGATTTTCTAACTAATCAGAGGCTAGATTCCTTATAGCCACCACATCTAAATTTTCGTGAGAGTCACTATGCCCCTATTCCTCCCATCAACAACAACACAACAAAATAGAAACGCTCGATACAACGCTTAATATAACACTCGATATAACACTCAATACCCTCACTTCTAACAGCCGGCCGCGAGCTAAGCCACCAGGAGGGCTCTGAAGCTGCCTCAAGAGCTCCGTCAGCCGGCGTAGAGGCTCCAGGGTCTCCGGCAGAGGCAGCGAACGCGGCGGCGGCGGCGTCAGTGCTCGTGAGAGGCGAAGCTGCCTCAAGAGCTTCGCTGGCTCCAGGGCCTCCGGCAGAGGCAGCATAAGAGGCGTCAATTAGCAGCCATACGAGAGCTCGTCAATTCGTCGATAAGGCACGCATCAAAGGCCCTCTCAGGCCTCACTACCACCTCACAGCCTCCATACAGGCTCCCCTGCAAAATTATATGGGGACCTTACATAGGGGTTCCTAATCAAGTATAGGCTATGTGATAAGATTCAAATCGTACGTTGCAAAATTCGGGGCTCGGGTTCAGTGGCCCTAAATACCTCCAGGCTCCAGATTGGTCAGGAACTTCTTTAGCGCGGCGCTAGACTTAAAAGAGTATAGCTGTTCGTTGAAAATCCAGATCTGGACCTTAATTTAGCAGAGCTCTACTTAAAACGCATTTTGGGACTCGTACGTACATGTTTAACCCTTTGTTTTTGCTGCACAGCATTCAGAAATCAAATGGCTCGCAGAGCGGTGTAAGAGCATGACTATATCTAATAACTCTGATGTCTGTAAAGTCCTGAGGCACCAGGGCCATCTCTACTTATACATAGGCTTTGGCGGGAGCAGGGCCAGCCTCAGGTGTGCTCACCTTTGGCCTCAGGGGGTAGCTCTGGCTAGCAAGCTACCTCGGGTAGCCTCAAGCTCTAAGCACCCATTTTTGGCTATGAAAAGTAGCAGGAAGAAAACGTCAGAATTCAAGTTGTGGTACAAGTTGACAGACTAAGTAGATGTCGGCGTTGGACAATGTGGTCACGACGGGGAAGCAATTGACAACACTGCTTCCATAGAAAACTGAAAAAAGAAAACATTTCATGCCTCATAATAAAATTGATTAGGCCGTATCGAGATCAATTTCGGCTTCACGGCGGCGGAAGCGCAGCGACACCGTTGGGTCGGAGACGAGCGACATACCACTCTCATATACCTGAGGATCAACATTGTCAGGCAGCTCAAAATCGTACTTGATGAGAATGCCTAGAAGGGCGACCTTGATTTCGTTGGCGGCAAAGAAGCGACCAGGACAGGCGTGCTGCCCGTGACCAAAGGCATTATGCTCGGGCGTAGTCGAGACGAGGTGGGCCATATTTTGCCTCTCGGGGTCGTCTCGCATGCGCACAAAGCGATAAGGATCCCATACTTGGGGATTCTCGTAAATGGAGGCGTCACGGAAGTGTGTAGATGTAACACCGAGTCTTTCGCCCTTCCGGAGATGGGTGCCGTCTTCGAGAGTGAGGCTCTCCTTGACAACGCGAACCATGGAAACTGCATAGCCGTGTCAATACAAGTCGCACGTCTAGACAGATTTTTAATTCCTGCACTTACTTTGAGAAATGGGCTTCATGCGCTGGGTCTCCTTGATGGTACTGTCCAAGAGCTTCATTTTGTAAAGCGCAGTCTTTTCCCAGCCGTCTGAACGGTAAACGGTAACGATTTCATGCCGCAGAGCTGGGATGATGTCGGGGTTTTTGGCAATGCGAAGCAACGTTTCGGAGAGTAAGTCGGTCGTGGTGTGGATGGCGGCAAGAGACAATACGAGCTGAAAATTGACAGCGTCGAAATGCCTTTCGTGGTCGGCACTGGCGAACCAGTCCATGGCGTCGTTTGACTCGACATATGGCATTCCCGCGGAAGTGGCGGCATCACGGGCAGCATATCGTTTCTTGAGAATAGGGTTGATAATGGCACGCGCTTCCTTGAGCATAGCTTGGGTAGTGAGACAAGAAGAAAGGAAGCGATTGACAATAGGCCGAAGCAGATAGGGCCACTGGCGGAGCTCCTCAGCGGCCTTGAAGGACTCAACCGTGTATTCCTTGGTGACGCGCAGCCAGTCTGCGTTGCGGCAGAGTTCATCACCAAGAAAGACGCGAGTTGAAATACGAGCGACGAGATGGAGGACCGTCTGGCGAACGTTGGCCTCATGCCATTCTAGTGATTTGCTTAGCCGAAATCGCAATAGGAACTGATCTGTGTAATACATACCAGTGCTATTCGTTAGAAGATCGCTCAAGGCTAGCGAAGTCTCTTCCGCAAGAGGGCCGGTGACCTTGGCTGTTCCGATAACTGTTAACCTGGAGCACTACTATGTGGCTTCTGAAAATAAAATTGCTTACCAAGCTGCTTGGTAAGATCCTTGCGAACAATGGCTGTAGTGAGATGATGGCTGTCGCTGAGATTGAAAGGCTCAAAACCGTGTAGGTAGCTGTGGAAGGACTGGGAGTCGATGTTAGTAATGCGAAGAGATGCGACGAGTAGAACCCTGACCTCCATAGTAGCCTCATTGAAGCCAAGTCTGGGGTCATTACGAATTTCGTTGGTCATGGTCGGAGGTAAAATTGTCATCGGGCCCAGGTCGCCGTTGATGACGACGGGCTTGCTTGGGTTCTTGGCAAACCATTCTCTCAGGAGCCTGGCAGCATTCTTTTGAAAGTTGGCCTTGGTTTTGCGGTCCGAGATGTCAAATGTGCCCTTGGGGTTGAGAGTGGGCAGCTTGGATGCGGTAGACAGGCGAAAGACAACGGCAATGACGGCGGCAAGGACGGAGGCGACGATGATGGGCACCGGCTTGAAGGCGACCTCCTGAGGCAGAGCTTCGAGGTAGCTTCTGAGACTGGTAATCATGATTCGCAACAACTCTTCTCTGATAGGCTGACAAGCATTCAACGGATTAAACTTGGCAAAGAAAAAGAAGGCGCGATTGGGTTCAACTACAACGGGCAGCTTGAGCGGGACGGGACGGCTTGCCGTCGTATATATAGATAATAGCAGATACCCAGGGAAGCGAGACACAAATCAGGGTCGGATAGCAGGCTTCACAGATTTCCAGATGGAGTAGAAATCGAAAGAGGCGAGTCGAGGTCCCAGAAAACGAAACCCCCTCCTCCGCTCCGTCACTAGCCTCCCATGTCCGGGTCGCACTGCGGAAGCTTACGAGGGCCCGAGTTGTACAGCTGCCAGCTGGGATGGCAGTTGACAAGATGATGTACAAATTAAGTACATTGGCCCGCTGTATTATGTGTGGCACGAGAATCGAACCCCCCCTCCCCGGATTGCTCGTTCGTTTGAGTAACTCGGCGTTGCTGAACCCGGGCCTCACATCTGATGATGCGCAGTTCGTCCAGACGGCACTTGGAGGCTGTCGTTGGCTCGAAGAGGACAGCTTGGTATAATTATAGCGCGGGCGTCTACACCGCCGAGTGTGAAATGTAGACACCTTTCTGGTTCATGGGACGCTAACATGGGCATCAGGGCGCAGGGGCAAACTGGGGAGCATCTGCTGGCATCTGGCCGTAGGCCCGTAGTCAATCAATGCCGAGTACGAATAGTCAACTAACAACTACGTTTATGTAAACTTGTACACATTTGCAATACAATTTCGTCGCGCTCGTTGCATCGTGTGTCCCGTCTCGCCCAGTGACATGGTCAAGTCCTTTGGGAAATCAAGCTACCAGGCAACCGCTGCACCGGTGAGAAGAAGAAACGGGAAAAAAACATCAAAGTTGGCACCTGGATCCATTACGGTGCATCGGACGAATTACCGCGACTGAAAAGAAGACGGTATTCGTTAAAGCGAAGCACAGAAAAAAGGAAGAGAACAGGCATGAAGCATTGGCCCTGACGCCATGTCCACTTCTTGGGCGCGCGGGCACTTGGCTGATTGCCGGTCCAATTCATGAAAATTGTGTAACAGTGATATCGTGGCCGGTGACTCTTTTCTCTTTTCTTTTTTCTTCCGGTGCCTTGGAGAGCCTACTGACCTGCTGACGCCGATAACTGAAGCGTCATTGGTACGTAGGCAGCGCCAGATATTGTAACCAAGACAGATCGTGGGAAAATGTGGAGAGCTGAGTCCGTATCCAAATACGCGTATCTTGAAAAAACTTGTCATTGCTGAGTTGAATCCGAGTTTGCTGTCCTCGCCATCCACGGTGCAAGTCGTGCGACAACCCCGAAGCCCCACGCCAATGTCGGCCGGGAAGCGTGCGTTGCGCGATGGACAAGGATTAGCTTTTTCTTTTCTTTTCTTTTTCTTTTTTGACTGCCGGGAAGATTTGCTTTGCCGACGAATCAACACAGGCCAAGCAGGAAATAAAGACATGCACCCAACTACCAACGCCAAGTACTCTGTCTGGCCCAGAGTAAACACCACATTCATAGCGTGTCCGGGTGCAGCGCGGAAACCACGGGAAGCAGCATTGCAAAGCCCTCTTTCCCGCTTTGTTCAGACGATAACTAACCACTTTTTTTTTAAAAGGCCGACAAGACGCCCGCCTTTGCTCCTTGGAAAATCCCCACGGGGGCGGCGACCCGCCCGGGGCGGCGCAGCCCGAATCGGAAGTCAATAATAAATATTTATGTATTATTTAATAATAAAAGCCAACGAGAACCTGACCGATACGGGTACGAAGCAAAAGGTGGCCTTTCTCGGACCGAACCCTTGAACACTCCTTTTCTTGTTCTGATGCCAAACGTGGGCACGTCCTGAGATACCAGTATGAGTATACTGAGTAAAGTCTTGGCACACAAGTTCCTTAACAACACTGACTGTCCTCTTGTCTCTTCCATCCAGCTAGCTGGTCGTCACCTTTCATTATTTTTATGCACATGGCGTCGCAGTAAAAATGCGGATCCCACACCTTCATTGATGTGAATTAGGCCTTGTGTACGTTTTATACATGGCTCATCGGCTCGACCACGTTCCGATTGCCACACACGCATACAACGCCATCGAATAACGCGTGCAGAAAGCTGCAGCGAGCCCGCTTAATATGCCCATGAGTCCATGACGCTTCTCCTCCGCCTTGGCTCGGGTAGTTGTCTCAACCCGGAACCGTTGGCACACACACACACGCACGCCCGTGATGAACCCGTGACGAACCCCCTCCCCCCACCCCCGGTTGGTTGTGCAAGTTCCGTCGCCAAGCCCAACGCTCTTGCGGCATTGCTGCTGCAGGGCGCATGCATCTGCATCATCAAGGCAAATTTTCAAACGTTTGAACTTTGACCAAATGACTCGCCCTTGTTGCCGCGGAGAGGCTGCGCTAGGTCATCCATGGCCCATGGGCCTGTGAGAGTCGAGAGTTGGGCAACGGGGGCGGCCCTGCTGCGGAGAGCTGCCTGACATCAGGATCATCATGACGTTTTCCAAAACAATACAAAACCCGTACACGTGCCACGCACCCACCGCATTCGCTATTAGGTGCTGGATACAGTGGCGGCCACCATACACTCGCGGCCACCTCTATCAAAGGCACTAACTTTAAAATAAAATAATTAATTCTAGGAAATAGTTATAAAAAAATTAATAATCCTCGCTAGTAGTAATAAGGCGTTATAATTCCCTATTATAACGTTTAACCTCTTTATAGTATACTTCTTCTTATCTTTTCTACTTTATATTAGTATAGGTGTTACGAACGAAGGAAAGCGTAGGAATGCGCAGGGCAGCCAGGGAGGCGGCCTAGAGGAGCGACTAGGCGGGCGCCTACAAGTCACCTAATTAGGAGGACTAGTCACGTGACTAGATCACCGTGGATCACCTTAGATTATAGTAAGCTAGTAGTGATCTAGAGTAATCTAATAGTATAATAGATCACTATAGATCACTATAAGTTAGTAGTAATCTAAAGTGATCTAACTCTATAATAGAGAGATAGATAGATATATAAAGAAGGGGATTTCCTATAACTAGATAGTCTAGTTCTTTATTAATTAATCTAAGTAATTCTAAGTAATTAGTTTTAAGAGTTTTACTTTTAATAATTCCTTATATAATAGATACTACTTACTATTATCTTATAGTATTTAAACTTAACTTACTACTTAAGAAATAGACTAACTATAGATTAAGAATAAGTTATTATTATATTTTAATTAATCTTATTTAGTAAGTTACCTTTAAACCTTAAGTAGCTAACCTTTTATAATATCTACTATAAATAGAAATACTATTAACCCTATATAAGTAATATAGTAGATATATTAGTAAATTATAGCCTTAACTATATAAGTTTAGGCACTCTAGACTAACCTAGGAGGAGGAGCTATATATAGTATACTTAAGTTCCTAAAGCCTAAAGTATTTAATAGAACTAAAGGAAGTATTTATACCTTCTTTACTTAGGCTAAAGCCTACTTAAAGGTTAATACCGCTATTAATAGAGAACCTTTAAAGATTCTTTATATTAGAAACCTTCTTACTAGTAAAGTAATAGAATAGTAGGAGCTAACTCTTAGGGATTATCTTAATAATAATAAACCTAAAGTAAAGACTACTTAAATCTTTAATAATTATAATAACTTTAAAAAGCTACTTAAAACTACTTTTAGAGACCCTAATAAAATTTAAACCACTATATAAAAGCTTAAAGTACTAAAGTAGACTAGATCTACTTAGTATTACGTATAAGAGTTTAAATATATTACTACTCTTATTAATTAGGATAATAATAGCTAGATAGAACTTTTTTATAATAGACTAAGAGAAGATATAAAAGATAAAATTATAAAAGAAGATTAACCTAATAACTTTAACTACTTTATTAAAAAGGCTATTAAGATTAATAACTATCTCTATACTAAAAAACTTAAATATAGTAGAAGGGGAATAAGCTATTAAGGTAACTCTTTATAATATTATTAAGTAAACTTTAGAAGATATTAAAACGGATCTATAGTATATAGAACTTATTTAGGACTAATAGAACTTAATACTACTAGAAAAGAGAAAAGAAAGAAATACTATAACTATAGGAAGACTAGACATTTTATAAATAAGTGCTAGGCACTAAAGAAGTAGTAAAAGCTAGTTACTAAAGGGAAAGGATTATATATAGCAAATCGCGAAGACTTACCTATTTAAAATATTAATATAACTAATAGTAAAGAATACTTCTTAGACACTAACCGGTTTATAAGTTATAATAAACCTATATCTAATAAAGATTAGGACTTTAGAACTTAACCTATCCTAGATAAGGAAGAAGACCTTAAGATTACCTAGTTAGATATAAAAGATATATTTATCTATATACTAATAACACCGCTAGAACTAACTAATAAATATATAGTTATAGGATAATCTTATTATAAGAACAGAGAACTTAAAATAGTGGTTATATATAGAATAGATATTATAGACCTAACTATACTAATAATACTATTAAATGACGAAGAAATATAGATCTATAAGGACCTAAAGATTATAGGGCTTAGTCTTATATATAGAGATTACGTAATACTTTTATAGGCTTCTTACCCTTATAATAGTTATAAATAATATCTCTAGAAGAAATTAGAATACTAGATATTTCTAAGCTAAGATCTATAAAACGAAATCTTTAACGAATATAAACTCTAATACTAGAAGATCTAGGAATAAAAAGAGGATTTTATATCCTTAGTTAAGAACCCTAAAAGGGATTACTATATTAAGGACGAAAACGTATATACTATTCACACTATAACGTTAAGATATGTGAATAGGGAAAATAGTATACCTATAAGTAGTTTGCTTAGTCTAAACTCGATTGATATAGATGGTAGATTAAATAATCACTAGGAAAGCTCTAACTTAGTTATATAGAACTAATAATAACGAAGAAAAGAAGAATAAAAAGAATAAAAAGGATAAGAGGAGAAGTTAGGAAATAATAGCTATTATTACTAGTAAGACTAACTCTTTAATAAGGATCTAATAGGTCTCTATGCGCTATAAATATTAATAGTAATAAACACTTTACTTTTAATATCTTTATTAAAGGAATAAAAATCTAGGTAATGCTTAATAGTAGAGCACTAGGAAACTATATCTTATTAAATCTTATTAATAAATTATAATTACCCTAAAAAAAGAAAGATAAGCCCTACTAACTTATAAATATAGAAGGAAATAATGTCTAGTATAGCTAAGGTATAGTAGATTAGGAAACCACGTAACTTCCTATCTCTATTTTAGGCACGAACCACATATTATCCTTAGATATTATAGTGATCTTAAAATATAATATTATATTAGGGTTACCCTAGTTATAGGTGAGTAATCTTAGAGTTAACTAGAGAATAGGCTAACTTTAGTAGGATATACTAGGATGTGATTATAATAGTGGGAGTAGCTATAATAAGAAGAAGGCACCCTAATTAAATTAAGAACGATCTTAAGGAATATATATAATTACTTAAGAATTAAAAGCTAATATAACGGAGATTCCCGAGGAATACTTAAAGTATAGTAAGCTATTTAGCGGAGAGCTAGAAATAGGACTACTAGAGTATTCACGCTAGGACTATAAGATTAAACTCTAGCCTAGTACTAAACTAACGTTTAATAAGATTTATCCCTAGAACCCTAAGTAAAACGAAGCACTTAAGGAGTATCTAGAGGAAATAATATAAAAGGGATATATATAACTATTAGAGTCCCTAGTAGGATACCTAATCCTATAGGTACTAAAGAAAAATAGAAAATTATAACTATATATTAATTACTAATAATTAAATAAGATTATAATTAAGAATTAATATCTATTACTACTTATTATAGAGATATAAGATAAGCTTAGTAAAGCTAAATAGTTTATTACCCTTAACCTAAAAGGAGCTTATAATCTAATTTATATAGCTAAAGGTTATAAGTAGAAAACCGCCTTTTAAACCATAAGAGGACATTTTAAGTATCTTATAATACTATTTAGCCTTACTAACGCACTAGTAATATTCTAAACTATAATTAATAGTGTCCTATAAAAATAACTTAATAAGTTCGTTATTATTTACCTTAATAATATCCTCGTCTATTCTAACACCCTTAAGGAATATAAGAAAAACGTATATAAGGTACTATAAACACTATAGGATAATAAACTCCTAGTTAAAGGAACTAAAAGTTAGTTCTACTAATATAAAGTTAAATTCCTAGGATATAAAATTACACTAGGATAAATTAGGATAAGTCTATTAAAAATTAAAGATATTTAGAATTAGCCTACACTAACTAATATTAGAGAGGTTAGAGGATTCCTTAGATTCGTGAACTTCTATTAACGCTTTATCTATAGATTTAGAGAAATTATAATACCCCTTATTAACCTTATAAAGAAAGATAATAAATTCTAATAGATAGAAAAGGAAGCTAATACCTTCTAAACCCTAAAAGAAAGAATCCTAGATAAACTAGTTCTACTTATAGCTAACCCTAATAAACTATTTAAAGTTAAGATAAACGCCTTAGACTACGCCCTTAGAGGATAGCTTAGATAACGAGATAATGAAAGATAGCTACACTTAGTTACTTTCTTCTTAAAGAAACTCTATAGACTAGAATTAAACTATAGTATATATAATAAAGAACTTATAGCTATTATTAAAGCTTTTAAGGAATAGAAGTACTACTTAAAAGGAGTAAATTATAAGGTTAAGGTCTATACTAATTATAAGAACCTAACCTCCTTTATGACTATAAAGGATCTAAATAAGTGATAGATTAGATAGTATAAAACCCTTATGGATTATAACTTCGAGATCATATACTATAAAGGATCTAAAAATAGAAGAGTAGACGCGCTTAGCTAAAGAGAGGACTTAAAGTTAAAAGAATAAGTAGATAACGCACCCTTACTACGTATAACTAAGGATAGGAACCTTATATTAGGCACCTAAGAAATTAACATAATATAGTAAGTAAAGCTAGATAACACGTAGATATAATGAATTATATTATATATAAAGAAAGATAGCTATCTAGATAATTAGGAAATAAAGCTATACCTATATAAGGAAGGAGAGACCTTCTTATATAATAAGTGATAATATATACCTAGTACACTTTAAGAGTAGCTTATTAGAGAAATACATAAACACCTATTATATAGACATTAGGGTGTAGGGAAGATAATTAGCTAATTAAGAAGATTATATAACTTCCTAGAAAGTAGAAAAAGAGTATAATAAATTATAGATAAATGCGATATATATAGAAAGGCGAAAGTATTATAATACGCACCTTATAAAGAACTATAACTAATACTACCACTAGAGAGAGTATAGTAGATAGTTATAATAGACTTTATTATTAAGCTACTAAAGTTAAAAGAACCTATAATAGGAGTAGTTTATAATAGCATCTTAGTTATTATAGATAAACTTATAAAATACGCTTATTATATCCCTTATATAGAATTAAGTAATACTAAGGACCTAGTATATATATTCTTTAAAACTATTATTATATAATATAGATTACTAATAAAGCTTATATTAGATCGCGATAAGTTATTTATATCTAACTTCTAGAAATGCCTTATAGAGACTATAAAGATTAAGTAAAGCTTATCTATAGCATTCTATCTATAATCAGATAGTTAGATAGAGATTCTAAACTAAATACTTAAGTAATACTTATGAAGCTATATTAATTACTAATAAGACGATTAGGTAGTATAGCTATCACTTATATAATAGGCTTATAATAGCTCTAAGGTCGATAATATAAAGATATTACCGTTTAAAGTAAACTATAGGTTCGACCTAATTATTAAAATATATATAATATATAGTATAAATACGCTAGTAGTGATTATATATATAGAAATAATTACTAAAATATAAAAACACTTATAGTAAGAATAAATATTTTTATAAAACTAGATAAAATATTACGTAAATAAAAAGAGATTACTAGCGCTAATCTTAGAGGAGGGATATAAAGTTTACCTTATCCGTAAAAACATTAAGATAAAACGACCTAATAATAAACTTAACTAGAAGAAAATCAAACTATTCCTTATTAAATGAAAATTATTAAACACTAACTACAAACTATCACTACTAGACAGAATAAGAATCTATCTAATATTTTATATATCACTACTTAAGAAAGCACTAGATAATTCTATACTTACTATAAGAATTATAATTAATAATACTAATAAATATAAAGTTAAGAAAATACTTAAAATAAAAGGGAATATTAAAAATCATT
>JAEIJG010000026.1:0-85442 GCA_037289395.1 Beauveria scarabaeidicola | reverse complement strand
TATTATTATTTATATATATTTATATTATTTTTATAATATAAGGTATATCCTAAGTATATATACTATAACTATATTAATACCCTTATATTATATACTAATAGTAGCCTAGACCTATATACCTAGTATATATCTTATATATATATTATAATTATAATAATAATATCCTTATATTATCTTTTTATAATAATAAGATAATATTATAAAAAAAATAAAATAAAGTTACTTCTTATATTTATATTCTTAGTTAATCTTTATAGCTTATTATATATTATAACCTAACTCCTACCTTTTTAAATATCTTTTCTTTTATTTATATATAATAATATAATAATTATAGTAGTAGTTATAGTAGTAGTTATAGTAGTAAATATAGCTTCTACCCCTATATAGGGTATATACTTAGTAGATATAGACTACCTTTATTACTATATAGAGTATATATAGAGTAGCTATAGAGTATACTCACCGCCTTTATGTTTTTAGCCCCACTTCGACTAAGGTTAAGGTTTCCCCGACTAAGTCTAAGCTACGTGCTCGATCGAACCCGAATACGATAAGAAACCGAACCGCAAAATCTTAACGGCTTCGATTTTCAACATTTAAAAGTTGGGGGCGGTATTACGCGCAACATTGTCTGACAGCCTCGGGGGTCATGAAAGAGGGCCGAGAATTATTTCATCTCACAATGAGCGAGCACTTCGTGACAGAAAACTCGATTATGAATTTCACTTTCACGTACTGTGCACAGCGCGATTCGTCCACACGCCAAGTCTTGCCTTTCAAACCAAAATACCCGCCAGAGCAGCCGCACCAAGCAGCCCCATCACTGGGGTAGCGACAGCAGCAGGTCCCTTGGAGAGAGATGTGGAAGCTGCTCCTGCAGTTGAACCGCTGCTGGCAGCAGATGCAGTACTAGTTGGGCCAGCATCAGAAGCCGCACCGAGCTCAGATGCGAGTGCCTTGGTGGCTTCGGGAAAGTCACTCGCAGTGGTGCTAGCCAGTCCCCATTGTATGCACACTCCAGTCAAGGCAGTCCCCCAATCTTTGAGTCAGGTTAGCAATGGCAATGTTCAGTATTGTGATGAATTGATGATACCAAGACATACTGGCCTGGCAATTGGCGTCGATTTTAGATGAACTCATGGTGACAATGATGCTAGCCACATGCTTGCACAAGCAATCAAACGTTCCCGCTCCAATGCTCTTGACATCGCAGCCTTCCTTGTCCAGAGCATTCTTGAAAGCCGAGTAGGAGCACTGAGGAAAGTCTTTTACAGACTCGGAAAGCGACTCGAGAGCAAATGCGCCGATAGCGTTGGCCATGCCAAGAGCAGCGAAAGTAAAGAATCGCATGGTGATTACGGCGAACGAATGATGAGACGGTACAAGAACTCAATAAAATTTCCTCTGCATCAAGGAGTAAGGAGAGAGAACAACAGTGTCTCCAGGAGTGGCCCGCCAGTTGGTTAAACTGTTGTACGTGTAAGAAGCCACGAGCAAAGCAAGGGCCTTGCGCTGAGAGCAATATTGGCTCTCAGCTTACAATGGCCTCTGAAAGCTGATTCAGCCAAGCACGGCGTTTCAATTACATACCTGGTGTGTGGCTATTTTCGTCCTGGCGCTTTCTTCTCAGCAGCAACATTTCCTCCCAATTCCACGCTAAGCCTTGCGCATGCCTCTCTTGTTGCAATTGGGCTTTCAGCTCCTCGCATTCCGGCTCAATGCGGAAACAGAGACAATGCGTCGTCTGCTCTAGATACATTGTGACTTGAAAATGTTGTGAAAGACTAGAAGATTTGATACTGCCCCTTATTATCTCATTGGCCGCCTCATTCGGCTGAGTTCCAGGATGCAAGCCACGCATACCAATGCCGAGTTTGCACCTAATCTACAGTGATTTACCTTTGAATGTTCCCTGGCCCTTCTAGAAGCGTCGCGCTACCATATTACGGTATTCACACTTTGGGAATGAAGCAAAGTCTAACGCGAAGAAATCTCGAACTGGTTAGCGACTGGTCTGCCCATTCACGACAGAAACGTGGGGGCAAAATGGCTGTCTTTTGGCCACGAGATTGCCGGTTTACAGCTGATGGGGCTCAAGCATTGAAATGAGCATATTGAAAAAATCATGATGATGTGTTTATTGCTCACGTCAAGAAATGAAGAAGAAAAAAAAAAAAAGCTTTTTGGTCTTTCAAGGGGAGACAGTTATTGGCGCTCACAACGGCGGCGCCACAAGCTATCTCTCTGTCTTTCAGCAACTGTGGCTCAACATGCTCCCATGCGCCACACCAATCGTCACTAGCTCCAACTAATACCAAGCTATTTAAATATCTTGCTTCAATGTTCCCAGCTGCCATTTGACCTTGGCATCTGGAATTGCGACAAGGCGTTGCGCGTCAATTAAGTGGACCGGATTTCGCTATTCTAGACCGTACCGGCCGTTCTTTACGCTGGGCAGGGCGCCTGCCATGGCATAGGAATATCGCTACCTGAGAGCGCCAGATTTGAGCGATCGGCGTCATGTCAAGAGCGCCCGCGCGACAATATGCCTGCCCACGACAAAACAGTCGATGAATCGAACAAGGGGAGGATTATCAAGTCTGCCTTCGATAGTGAGAGCTTCGAAGCAGATGGCACAATCCATGTGGACGGCCTCGTAGGCTCGGCGACAATCTCACCGTCTGGTCGAGATATTGCTCTAGCATCGTGAGTGGTTGACTACGCTCTAGGTTGCGCCTTTGCTAACTTGTCCAGCCCCGATGGCCTTGCAATAATTGATCTAGATTCTCCATACAATCCGCCTCGTCGACTCCGCAGTCCCGGAATGCCATGGCTCGTCGTGGACGTGCAATGGTCGCCTTTCGCGGCACGAGATTACTGGGTCGTCTCTACAGCCAACCATCGGGCCCTTGTATGGAATCTCAACATGAGGGAGGACTCAAGCTCCGGTCCGATCGAGCATTCTCTTCAGGGACATAGCCGAGCAATTACCGACGTCAACTTTTCTGCACACCACCCCGATCTTCTTGCGACTTGCTCAGTCGACGGCTCAGTTCACACATGGGATCTGCGACGGCCCCGCCAACCGGTTCTCACATTCTATGATTGGTTCGCGGGCGCGACGCAGGTCAAATACAACAGACAAGACTCCCACGTCGTCGCGTCAGCGCACGACCGATGGCTCCATATATGGGATGAGCGAAAGGCGTCCAAGCCCCTACGCTCTATAACTGCACACACATCCAAGATCTACGGTATCGACTGGAACCGAACGAGAGCTACCGGAATTGTCACTTGCTCTTTGGATAAAAGCATCAAATTCTGGGATTATGAAACTGGGGGAGACGATCCAGAACACATCATCCGAACGGATTATCCTGTATGGCGAGCGCGCCACACTCCCTTTGGCTGGGGTATTCTGGCTATGCCCCAAAACGAGCCAGGTGATCTCTTTTTATACGATCGCCTCTGGTCGGACGACTCTCCAATCGACACTTCGCCTGCGCCTGTCGCTATCTTTCCTGGCCACGGAGACCACAAAGCCAAAGAATTCCTGTGGAGAAGCCGTGGTGGCGTTTCGGAAGCAGGTATGGACGAGCGCGAGTTCCAATTAGTATCATGGGGAACAGATAACGAGCTGCGATTACACTGTATCGACAATTCCACATTTCGCTCCGTTAATCATGAAAAAGGGGGACCTGCAAGGAAAGGTCTCAAAATTACTCGGAAAGGCGCGAGCTATAAGACGTTCCGAGCGGTAGATGATGCACCCAACAAGGAGCGCATAACCGGAACAATGAGTGATCAAAGGGTAACTGGAAATCCTCAGCAAAGAAGTAGCGCCAACGCCGGCTCTCGAGCAAGTATACCCTTTCACCGCCACTCGCGGCCTGTTTGGCGTGGTCCTGCAATGAAAGCCAAGGTATTTTCAAACAAAAAGTCTACAGACAGTCAATCAGCTATTGGGTGGATGAAAGGCATAACGATGAACAAGCGCAAGGCTTCGACAGACAACCTTCGTCGGCTACAGTCCAAAGACGGCACCATGTCTCATAGCTTTCCAGAAGACCAATGGGGTGGACCTGATACCATCCAAGAAGAGCTGCTACGCGTCAGCACACAAATTCCCAAGGTCAAATGGGACAACATCGACATGGACAGCTTGACATTCAATGCATCCTTGACAGGCCCGTGGGGCGTCGATGCTGACTCGATTTTCATCCAAATCCAAATTGCTGTTCCCACAGGATATCCGAAACACAAGGCGCCCAAATTTACCATTGAAAAGTCTTCATTCATGCCAGAAGAGACGCACAGGAGATTGCATCGCGAAATACACAAACTGGCGAATCAGTTCTTGCTGCGCAAGCAAAACTGTCTTGAAGTCGCATTTAGCTATCTTCTCGGCGAAGTGGACCTGGAAACAAGCACCACGTTCTTTAAAAATGTGCGTGATCTGGACGATGATATGGATGGTCTGGCAGATGACAGTTCGAGTGAAGATGAAGACCCGGCAGCCGCCGGGTCAGCGTCAATGTCGCAAGAGCTTCCCCACGCCGGCGAAGTTGATACGACAATTGCTCCGCATGGTCGTGCCATAATGCCTCCGCCTCCTCGCACATGTGGCGCCCGGTTCTCTAACGATGGTAAGCTCCTTTGCTTTTTTCCTACCAAGGAAGAGAAATTTCGAGCCTTGTTCTCGTCTACCGGAGAAATCGTCAAAGACAGACCAAGAAATGAGCCGTTCTTTGCTGGCTTT
The DNA here is from genome assembly GCA_037289395.1 of Beauveria scarabaeidicola. Classification (NCBI taxonomy): domain Eukaryota; kingdom Fungi; phylum Ascomycota; class Sordariomycetes; order Hypocreales; family Cordycipitaceae; genus Beauveria; species Beauveria scarabaeidicola. Next base: position 80,680 of record JAEIJG010000026.1, on the reverse strand, counting down.
GGACGTCTATCGTATGACCAGAGTCCGCGCCAGCGGGATAATGTCGAGGAAGCGTCCGCGACTGATGATCAGTCAGCAGACTCTGATTCAGATCGGTCATCCTCCGGATCCTCTTCCAGCGACTCAGAATCTACTTCTATCCATAATATGAATATGTGGTATCGTCCGAGTCGCCAGCCAAAGAAGGCATGGAGTGAAGACCGTTCGGTGAGATCCAGTGGCGCTGGCACTGGCACTGGAACAGGCACTGGCATTGGAACGGCTACCGGCACTGGAGCAAGCCGGCGCCGCATTTTCAAGGCACGTAACATCATCTCAATCCATGATCTGCGCGCCGATTTGCCTGCAAAAAGAGAATTCGCTGAAGAATATGCTATTTTTGGAGACGGAGCAGATGTTTGCAACCACAATGCGCGCGTTGCCGAGAAATTCGGCTTTTCCGATCTTTCAAATATCTGGCTGTATCTGGCTCTCCTTCTACACAAGGGCATACCACTTGAAGTCTTGAAAGGCAACGCAAAATGCGACTCGATCCTAATCATCGCGCGAGATGTTGTTTCACGAGTCGGCTATATCGATAAGAATGCATCTGCGGATACGTGGTCGCATGACAACGCTCTTTTCGGTAGAGTGAGATGGGGCCAGCATCCATTGGCTAAGGACCTCATTGCCGATCTATTTGATCATTTTGAGAGCATGGCTGACATTCAGATGCTAGCTATGCTTGCGTGCATTTTTAGCGAGGCTTCGACGAACCACGGCGTCGCATATGCAGAATCAAACCTACCAAAGCAAGAGACACCGTTGCCGTTGAAAGCACCATCTTATTCTCTGGACTACTTCCCCGCAGATGCTACGTCATGGAATATATACAGCAGGAGCTTTACCAACTCTGCCATAACAACACCTGGGACACTACATACTCCGGTCAATTATGCTAGATCACAAGCATCAGACGATGGTATTTGGAACGCCGAGACAGGACCGAACTCTTTTTCGTGCGGTGAAACGCCGCCGCTAAAGAACAAAGTGTTTTTGAGCGACCAAGAAGCCGGAGCAATGCTCTCCAAGTCACCAAATTCGCGGCCAATCCAACAAAAAGGCAGCGCCGGGTTTGCGTCAGCATTTGCTGCCAATTTGCCCCGCTCATTTACTGGAACAGCGACATCTTCATCGCCACCTTCACAAGGAAAGAAGAAGTCTAGTCCAGCAGAGATGATACTGAACAGCATCGCACCCCGCACGGGAAGTAGCAGTGGGGGGGGGACTACAGCCGTGATTGGCTCCGGTGGCGGGAGGACATCTATGTCGGACGACGATGCTCAAAAAGAGGACCTGACAGCTCTGATTCCTACCCATGTCGCGGTAATTTTGGAGGACCAGGGCATCTTTGACGACGATGGGTGGATGTCGCATCCACTACTTGACACGAGGCTGTCAGACCTGCATACTAACTACAGATACGCTTATGCGGAGCTGTTGCAGATGTGGGAGCAACCATTGGCTCGCCTCGAGGTGATGAAGTTCAACATTCTGAAAGATGATGGGTCGCCAAATGGACTTGGAGACAGCCAGTTCAGCGGCAACGGTAGCAGTATATTGCCAGGCAAGTCATCACCTCTTGTGATGGGCAAACAGGATAATCTGCAGGCTCTCCTGGCTTCAGGCCGCGGCCTGGACATCATCGGCCTTTGCCGCGTCCATGAGACACAGCTAGAGCCACTGCAGTACATAACCTCTGACCCCCGGGTTGGCGGTGCTGTTGGAACTTGCGATAGATGTCAGCAACGCCAAGATAAACTTCTCTGCGTATACTGCACAGAGCCGGTCGACGCCCTGTTCCCAACCTGTCTTGCGTGCGGTTGCGCTAGCCACGAAGACTGCCTGGGTGAATGGCATGCTGCCGGCGAAGAATATTGCCCGGCAGGCGATGAGTGCAATTGCGTGGAAGAGGCGGCTAATGGACAAGTAGAATCTTGGGCGGCACTGCAAGCAGCGATGCTGAAGGGCCGACAGACGGTGAGCCTTCTCCCAGATCCTGCGGTAGGGAGTGATGACGAGGAGGTGGAGGTTGTGCCAGAGAAACAGCCACGCGGGTGGGCGCGTTTAGGTTTCGATGCAGCAGGAAGCAGCAAATCAAAGCTGCCAGGGACACCGCCTGTATCACTTGGGTTTGGACCGTTCAAGCGGACAGCCGGATCGTGGTCACGAAACACGAGCCAGAAGCGTGGCGGTCGGCGGGGAGGCTAGTTTTCTCTCGTTGGATAGACCACGTTTCTGCGTGCACAATGGTTCGAAGGAGCAAGGTGCTGCTTCTTGTGAACTTTGAGCGACTTGTTTTGAAGCAGGCGTTGGCGTGCAGCTTTGCCGTATATTGGAATGATAGTGTAATTATAATTCAATAATCCCATGCGAATATTGCGTTTCGAATCATGTGCGTCGGAACCATGATGCACTGTGACCTCTGCAGCTGTGCCCTCCGTCCAAACGCCGCGACGTGTTGGTGGGGTGGGCAAAAAACCGTTGCCAAGATGAAGGCAACCTGGGACGAATCTATCACAAAAAAATGCTAGCACCCACACAGTGTGAATGTTCTCACTTACACACACTCACATGTTTGGAGTCTGTTTCTTACCAGTGACAAAAGACAGGACCTTGCCCGGCTGGGTGCTTTGATGTCTGTCTGATTTGATTACTGTCAAAGTATCGGAAGCCTTATTCGCAATGGCCGACTCGTCAGCAAAGCTCCCCGTCGTGCGCATAGGCACGCGCCAATCCATCCTGGCCAAGATTCAAGCCGAAAGCATCCGCGACGCTCTGCAAAAGCATTTTCCAGACAGAACCTTTGAGGTCGACGCCATGCGCACTCTCGGTGATCGTGACAAGATCACGGCGCTATACAGCTTCGAGGGCAAGAACCTGTGGACGTCTGAGCTCGAGGAGAAGCTGACAGCAGGCAAGGTCGACGTGATTGTTCACTGCCTCAAGGGTACACTTTCCGCTGCCCCTTCTTCTACAAGCGCAAGCCGCTGACGCTCATTCATCAGACATGCCGACGAATCTTCCCGAGAACTGTGAGCTGGCCGTCATCCCCGCCCGCGACGACGCCCGCGACGCCCTCATCGTCAAGGCGGGCCTGCCGTTCACCAGCTTGCAGACGCTGCCCGAGGGAGCCGTCGTGGGCACGTCTTGAGTGCGGCGCGCCGCCCAGCTTCCCCGCCTGTACCCGCACCTGCGCTTCGCGAATCTGCGCGGCAACGTCGAGACGCGGCTCGCCAAGGTGGACAGACCCGACGGCGAGTACGCATGCATGATCATGTCGGCGGCGGGCCTGGCGCGCATGGGCTTGCAGCGCCGCGTCAGCCAGCACCTCGGCTCGCGCGACGGCGGCATCTACGCTGCCGTCGGCCAGGGCGCGCTGGGCCTCGAGATACGACGCGGCGACGCGGCGACGCGGGCGCTGCTGCGGCCGCTGGCGGACGAGCGGGCCACGCTGGCCTCCCTGGCGGAGCGCGCTCTGCTGCGGCGCCTTGAGGGCGGGTGCACGGTGCCGGTGGGCGCCGAGACGGAATGGGTCGCGGAGCACGGCGAGGGGGCACGCAAGCTGCGGCTCCGGGCGATTGTGGTGAGCCTCGACGGCAAGACGGCCGTGGATGATGCGCTGGAGCGGGTCGTCGAGACAATTGACGAGGCCGAGGCGTTGGGCTATGATATGGCTGACGTTCTCGTCAAAGCTGGTGCTCGGGATATTCTGCAAGCTATAATTGCGAACCGACCTCCAAAGGAGTAGGTGTCTGTTTGTCTCACTGCCTGTTGATTGTGGCATGAGGGAGGAAATAGGTGTCTCTGAAATAGGCAGCGACTCTACAAGCTGTCGAAGAGTTAGACGGCGGTTTATTCGTTTCTATAGAAGTTTTCCAGGCGCTGCGCTGTTCATAGGTATGCATGGGTGAGTTGGGGAGCTTCAAGTATTGGATGATGGAATCCAAAGCCGCTCTTGTAAGATGATATTTCCGAATTCGATAGCCAACGTAGAATATCAAGAGAGATGACGCTTTTTTTTCCCCTAGTTCATCTACCCCTTCACTTCATTCTCTCTCTGCTAACCCGAAAACTGAAAGTAGCTTGTTGCGGGTGTATTGGCACCCAATGATGACGCCGCTGCGAATACAAAAAGCCCACCAACTTTCCAGGGTCGCCCACTGAGGGGTCATTTTTGCCTTTGGCGATTGTCGCGAAACCCACCACGCCACTTATTACCGGCGGCCCTCTCCCCTCCCGTCGTCGGTCCGCCAAAGCTCGCGCAAGGTCTCGCTTATTAATTCCTCGCATTCTACCTCGTCCGTGAGCACAGCTTTCCACCCTAATTTACAAACCTTTCGCTTCTTGTCTACTAGTAAAGCCCTGCAGCAGCAGCAAACGCAACCAGCTTTTCGAATTCAGGTGTCGCATGCCCCGCCTCGCCGCCCACCTGCAGCTGACCAAGTCCCTTCACGCGCGCCGCCGCCTAGCGATTCAATCATCTTCTCTGCGAGCCCAAACGTCTGGCTCCCAATCTTGCCTGTTACAACTCAAGATACTATCCAGGACAGAAACACTAGAGATACTATTGTCGAACAAGCCGCTCTTTCCACTCATCTCACCTATACGAGCCCGTGACCATGGCTCTGCCGAAGCGAATAATAAAAGAGACGGAGCGTCTCATGGCCGAACCGTACGTCAATGTTCGCCTTGGATCTTGGGGATCCTAGCGACTGCCCTTTCTCAATACTGATTGATCAAACTTGTCCTCTGTCATTACAGTGTCCCCGGAATCAGCGCCGTCCCGCACGAGGATAACCTGCGTTATTTTGACGTTGAAATCCACGGTCCTGCGCAGTCACCCTACGAAGGTCCGTCCGTCCCGTCCCGCCTCGCAACGCCAGGCGATGACCTCGCGTGCAAATATGGGAAAACGCAAAACTGACGCGCAATGCCTCCGCAGGTGGCATCTTCAAGCTCGAGCTGTTTCTACCCGAAGACTATCCCATGACGCCCCCCAAGATCCGATTCCTCACAAAAATCTTCCACCCCAACGTCGACAAGCTCGGTCGCATCTGTCTCGATGTTTTGAAAAGTACTAATTTCGCACCCAGGAGCGTTTTTTTGATATTACAAAGATGACTAACACTTTTTCTCAAAAGACAACTGGTCCCCGGCCCTGCAAATTAGAACAATCTTGCTGTCCATCCAGGCCCTCCTCGGCGCCCCCAACCCCGACGACCCTCTTGCTGCCGACGTCGCAAAGAGCTGGAAGGAGAACGAACAAGCCGCAATTGCCACGGCCAAGGAATGGACAGCCAAGTACGCCAAGTCTTGATAGAATTCTCAAGCGTGGTGAGGTGGGAAAATAAGCTGCTGTGTTACAGCATTTGAAGATCTTTGATAGTTTGGAGGGCATTGCATAGGAGCTTGCTTGTTAGGTCACCTTTAAGAATCCGCAATTATGAACAATGACGAAAAATTTTAAAAGTTGTCTACACTCATCAACACTCGCCTCGATAGTCGAACATGGAAGAAAGCTTGTTGCGGCTCTCGCCTGGAGCAGCCAAACAGGTCACATTGTCATGGTGAACAACGGTTGGGTATAAGTAGAGACGTAGCCCTACCACTTTGATATATTGTATCTACAATGCTAGAGTACACAAAGGAAAGCTGTAGGGTTGCAAAGCCGGGCAACGTAAGCTGATTATACAAGCGCAAGATCGCCAAACTTCTCCTGTTTGGGGGGTCAGCACTGCGGTCAATAATCGGCACGGGCAAGACAAGACGTACCTTGTAACCAGGGACCATCCATCGGCCCTTGGAGATGAGCTGGGTGGCCTTCTCATCGATGGACTTTTCGGCGGCGGCAACTTCGTCCTGTTAAATATCTCATTAGCACCAATCTGGGCAATAGCCACATGGTATCCACCATGATGAGCCGGGTGTGAACATACAACGGTGAGCTCCTCAAACGGACGGGCCTCCTCAATGTTCTTGAGAGTGGCGGCGAGGTCCTTGAGCTCGAGGTCGACGGCCTGCTTGGTGGCCTCGGCGTTCTTGACGGCCTCAACCTCAAAGGCGTCAATGGCCTTGAGCTGGCGGTTGACGTCGTAGCTGGCGGGCTTGAAGGCGGTAAAGCGCTTCTCGATCTCGTCGACGACGGCCTGGTTCTTGAGGCTCGCGCGGTAGTGGGCAAAGTCGACCTTGGTGGCCTGCTCCGACAGAAGCTGCACCTTGCGGCGGGCGTCCTCGTTGCGCTTCTTGAAGGCCTGGAGCGAGGCGACCGTGTTGCCGCGGAGGCCCAGCGAGCTGGTCACCTTGGACCAGTCAAGCTTCAGAGCAGCGCTTCGCTATTTTGGCAATTAGCTCAAAACTGCCCGTCGTGTTTTACTTTTTTTCCCCTTCATCGCTTGCTCGGGTCGAGGAGGTTCGGCGGATCCGCACGGTCGGGGGGTATTTCCTTTTGTCGTCGCGAGCCGGGCGCCTCGCCGCGGAGGCTACATGGCTCGGATCGGGTTCGGAGTATAATTCGCGTGCGGATCGCCTCAATTGGAGAGTTTTCGACTTACCGTGGCCATTTTGTCGTTGATTGTGAGGTTTCTCGGAGTGGAGAGGTATATGCTGGTCCAAGGTGTTGATGACTTTGCTACGGCCCCGAGCACCGCAGGAACGAAGCGTAAAAGTGACTAAATCACGTGACCGCATCGCGACTTGTCCCGAGCTTGGTCTGTAAGATGACGGTTGCTATAACTGCTGCAACTGGAAAGCTCGCTACAGATTTGATTTAATATCAAATGATAACCGCTCCCTTCTCGCAGCTCTGTTCTCACTGAGCTGTCAGCTCAATTGGCCATGCGCATCAAAAATGGCACAACAAGACATGCAGACGAGTGCTTGTTCACTTGATTCCCATTTTAGATATCAGACCCATGCAAGGTGCCAATGTACATCTATACAGTGGCCAGTATATGCGTTCTCCCGCATTGCCGACATATGAACAGCTTTTCCCATCCCATATTCTCTTTTGTATGCGTTGAAGTAAAGACGAAAACGATTTTATAACACATCAAGGCTAGATACTGAGAGCCATGATGGAATTGACAATGTCATTGTCGTTTTCTTTGAGAGCTTTGATAGCCTTGTTGCGGCTCACATTAGCCTGTGTCATGACCAGCTCGATATCCTTGTCCTCGATGCCCTCAGCATCGACCTCGTCGTCGTCATCATCCTCCTCTTCTTCGTCCTCCTTCTTGGCATCGCCGTCCTGGGCGTGGCTGTGGCCAGCATGGTCGTGACCGGCGTGCTCACCACCCTCAGCAGCCTGTTGGGCAGCCATCTGCTGGGCAGCGGCGGCCTGGGCGGTTGCGTTGATGTCCTCAATCTTGGCCTCACCAAAGACACTGCAGGCGACCCTTGTCAGCACTTCCGTCTCCTTTCCATGGTGCTGTTCTGACAATGCGATCGCCAGGAAACTTACATGTAGGTGGTGCTGTTGGGGGACTTGTAAACCTCGGGGTTGTTGATGACGAAGAGGATCTGTTTGCGTTGATTAGATTGTCTGATTCCATCCATTCCGCACTGCAGTTCGTGCTCCATTTCCAAAAGCTACATCGCGGTAGACGTACGTTCTTGGGGCGGCGGAGGGTGACACGGGTAATGCCAGGCACGCGGGTGAGGTGCAGCTTCTCGAGAGCCTTGCGGGCCTTCTTCTCGTTGCGGGAGTGGACGACGGCGGTTGAGCCGGCGGGCAGGTTAGCCTCGCCCTCCTCGACGTCGGACTCGTCGCTGCTGTCGTTCTGGTCGACGGTGGGACGCTGGGTCTCGTCGTCAGGAAGCTCTTCGACTCTGGGGTTGGCCATTGTGACTGGTGTGTATTCTGTTTCGGTCGGTTAGCAAACCATTACGTCCCCGCACCACCATATATTTTGCTCCCAATCAAGTCTCATTTCCCTGGCTTCATCCATACAGCAAATTGGCGCTATTCCCGTAGTTGGGGCGGTGGCTACTCACAGATTCTTGTCAAATCCTATGGGTCGTGCTCAAGCTACGATTCACTGACGCCTGCGTTTTGTGAGGCCAAAACCGCACAGCGAAATTCTAGGGTTTGGTGGTAGACTGACGCTAAGCCACATTCGGTAATCCACCACTACCATCCAGGATTGCTGGGAAAGCTGGGGAACGTCAGGGAATGACGATACCGTGCCACATGAAATAAGGCAACACAGTGAGATGGATCCTTTCATTATCCATATTACATTTTACAAGCCACATTTTCACTATTTCCAGTTCACTGCGCTGTGCACCCTTTTTTCGTTCTTTTTTTTTTGTAATTCGTTTGAATCTCTGAACTTCCGTATTGACGCCGCTCATCCTTATTGATGAAATGTGACATACAGCCCTTCCAGAACGGGGGTTGGGGGTTTATAAAAGAAAAACAGCAAGCAGCTTTCAAATGCTGTCATGCTGCCGTGATGCGTTTGCCTATCCGGACTTTTCATACCGCAACCATCTATACTGTGAAATCCTCTCCTCGCGCGCGCAAAAATCATCCCTTGATCAAGACTCCAACATTTCAATTGAGCTCAATGACGAAAGGACAATTATGCGGAAGCCTTGATCTTGGCCAAAGCCTTGCGCTCCTCGAATCGGCGCTGGGTCTTGAGGCGCATAACCTTGAAGCGGTCGAAGTCGGACAGGGCCTTGCGCTTGGCGATCTGGGCACGCTTCTTGGCCCAGTTGGTTTCCTTCCACTTAGAGTCGATCTCGGCCTTCTCCCACTGCTTCTTTAGGGCGGCGTGGCGCGAGCCACGGATGAGACCAGAGATGACGAGGGGCGACAGGAGGACCTTGTTGAGGGGAACGGCTTGTCTCGGGACAACGAGGCTTTCATCTGAAGAGGTGCCTTCGACGAGAATCTAAATTCGGGGAGACGATTGTCAGTAAAAGGACTGCTCCATCACGAGACCGATATATCTCTTCCACCGGCGGTCGTCGCGCCTTCCGTGATAGTCGAACGTACGCGCTTGTGGTCGATGATCTCGACAACGGCAGCGATTCTGCCAGTGTAAGGGTGATCGTTGCTGATGACAACAACACGGCCGACCTCAACGAGGCGCCAGTTGGATCCCTCAATCAGAGCTTCGCCCATTGTGACTATTGTTGATCTGGACGGGAGAAACGGTCAGCCCAATGCTCTAGTCGTACGGTGCAGCGTCTTGAGTTCGAAATCGAAACTGATTGTATGCGCTTTCGAGGATGGGGAGTGTTGTTCGTACCAAATGTCGGATATGGTCTGGGTGGATGTGGTTTGGAGATGCCTACACCTTGAAAGCACCAAATGACTTTTTGACGGTCTCGGCTAAAGCCAGCGTGTGGGTTAAGAAAAATCACAACGTGCCCTAACGAAAATTCACGGATTATTAGTTTTGCCCCGCCCCGAGAATCCTGCTCCAGACCCTCAGTGTCTGTGCTCCACTCTTTTCACTCATCGTCTACTTTATTAGCTCCCGACTTTTCGTGTTTTCTACTCAGCCAAACTTTTGCTTGATATGATCAGCTCTGTTTTCTTTGAGTACAGCTCTCGGGAGTAGACAGGTACGATGCCGTGCAGCGTGCTTCGAAATACCTTTTTTCCCAGCTGCTATTAATGGTAAGATTGCTTCTTCTTGTTCTGCTCTTCTGCTCGCAATCACACTGATGAGGTAATTTGCGATTGATTCTGGTCGATGGCTCTCTCGCCGGAGATGCTAAATCGTCCAGATACATGATATTCAATTTCTTACATATTCTGAGACTCAATTACTCATTCATACTTTTGTTGCATTTACAGCAGTTGATATTTACTAACTTGTGCAAGAGAAGACAGATTCTGAACTAACCACGCGCCGACCGATCAAACCGTAGCCATCCGCGGTCACTTGGACGACGTATATAGAGCGAACATGAGGACAATATATTGAATTGTTGCACCTTGCTGAGCCAAATGCTGAACGTGAATGCACAGTTGCCACAAGCCGCTTAGTAGGGAAGGAGGCAATGGGCGGCATCCAATCCTATGGTAACGTCACGTACATGAATTGGAAATTGCTTAGACGCGCATTGTTATGACCGTTGGCCATACTATTTGGGTAGATGGTGATGCGAAAGGGCTTGTAGGATTTGCTCAGCGCATCGACAAGCCAGCATTGGCAAGGGGACGGCACTTGGAACGATGCGTTTCAATTCGTAGCAAGCCCACTAAAAGCTGTTGCACTGAGCGAGCATGCTTGGCCGTGATGGATGTGGAGTTGCATGGCTGTTTGTTCGTGAATAATACAAGAACCCATGACCCAACTCATCTTGCTTACAAAGTTGTGGTGGTAGATGCACTGGCGAGGACTGGCTCGATTCCACGATTTTCTGCACTCGTGGAGAGCTAGCACCAGATTCGTCCGAACAATAGATGATACAATTTCAACGACAGATATAATACATCGCACCATCTAACCTGATGACACGATCGTTCTCTCCATGCATTTGCTAAACAAGCGCACATCAAATAAAGCGCACGTCAAATGAGGCGGGCTCGTCTACCCTTCCTTTATTGACGTTTTCATACCAACACCGCAGACACGTGATGGAGGATTATGATACTTTGGCAGATTGCCTAGCGTAATACTACCAGACGCTATTTACTGTGAGGGCTCCAGTGCACTGTTTCCCTGGATTACCCTAGACTGGAATCAAAAAAGGTTAATGCCGCCGGTTAAGCTCAAAATTTGCGGGAGGGCAATGAACGTTCATCGATGGTTGAGGTGAATTCGGGGTTGATGATTTCATCGACTGGTGGGATGTATTGCACTTCCGCGTCGAGTGCTGCGCAACTGTGAAGTCTCAATTGCTCTTCCAGCATAAGGTTTGGCTGCACTGGCCAGCTGATACCTACCCCCAGGCGACGCTAACTAACCTAGGTAGGTACCTTAATTAGTATTTGGGTAGCCTTCTAGGTAGAGCTCCAGCGTTAGTGCATCGTGGTATTAGCTCTCGCAAAACACATCAACCATCTCCCCAAGAACTGATTCAGCCTTGCAAGGCCCAATCTGTCACAATGTTTCGCTTCGTAAGTTCATTGACGCCAAGTAGCCCGCCCCGTCGGTGCGCTCCGCCCTCGCTTGAGATCGGAAGCTGACAAAGTGCTCTTCCCCGCCAAACAGAACAAAACGCTCGACATCGTCACCGTCTTCCACAAGGCCAGCTCTCCGGCGTCTGTAAGAGTCACCAATCTCGTCAAGCAGGTCTCGGCCAACGCCCAGGCCGGCGCCACCCTCGATCAAGCTAGCGACCACTCCGTTCAGACCAAGCCCGGCCGTGAGCCCTTTGAGCTCAACATTACCGAGGACCCCCCCACCGCCGACCAGGTCCAAACCATCCTGAGCTACGTTGGATCTGGCGGCATCGCCAAGGTTATAAAGGGTGCCCGCGACGAGAAGGACGCCCTGAAGCGATTCAAGGAGAGCAAGGAAAACTTCCTCAGACCCCTGGTGAGTGCGCCTTACACCGACTGCGATTCGCGAATCACCTGCTAACGAGAGGCTCATGTAGACTGTCGACTGGAATGAAGGCAAGGCCATTGCCGGCGACAACGAATCTGAAATACTCAAGATTCTCAACGCCAAGAAGAGCGACTAGGAAAACAAGGCCTCGACGTGCCTCTGCTTGTGTGTAAAATAGACTTCATTTTGGGTTATAACTAGTTCAGTTCTATACAGCAACATTCCTCAGACAAAATACTTCTGGCAAATGTTAACACAACTCACAGTGAAGTGCAAGAGTGAGTGCACATTGGCTTGTGCACAGAACCAACGCCGGCAGGCAAGGTCAATCAACCATCAAACAGCACGCCTGTATGCCGCTCACCTTCTTTCACTTTTGACTGACCTACCAATCCTACCTATGGGAATGATAGCGATCAGGTCAGCACGAAATGACTGTACGGCACAGTATTCATTCACTCTGATCAAAGCCGCCGTTTGCATGTAGGCCGCCGCTAAAGTGGCAAAACAAAACTGCATCCATACAAGCCAAAGTTCTCACTGCAGGTAACCATCTATTCACTCGCTACCTGAACATCCTTCATATAGCTCAAAAAGGCCACACAAGCATACTTTGACCTGATAAATCTCAAGACACTATGAATGACGCTACTCCCAGTTGCCAGCGACTGCCCCCGCGACCGCATCCCCGAATTCTAGCTCAAGACCAGACTGACGAGCTCAAGGAGCCCTTCGCACGACTGTACCCCAACGGTGTACCGAAAGAATATAACATGTGGCACGAGACTGCTGGCGATCTGCCAGTGAGCTACATCGAGGATCATCTTCCACTCGGCTTCTACACGAAGCCGCCTGTGGGCGCGAAAGCCATCTTCTCCACGGGCAGCGGGCAGCGTCCCTTCCGCCACATGCATCACATCTTGCCACGTAGAAAACTGCACCTGTGGTCTAAGAATGAGATCCAGGAAAATTGCAATTCGATCCGCAAGGTGCATTGGGACGTCATGCAAGGCATGACTGAGCCGAGTTGCTGGGATGATCTTTGGCAGTATTTCGATGCATTTGATCTATACCACCAAGGAGCTATCAACCTCTGGAACATTATCAACCACCTCTACGCTGAGAACAAAATTATTTCCACTGATATGATGAAAACCTGGGGTCTGGAGCTCGGCCGTTGGGCTGACCAGTGGCTCCAAGTAAGAGGCAACGCCGACAAGCTGAAGAGCTGGGGAAATGAAAAGGGCTCAGTCATCCAAATTCTCAATGAGCAAGACTGGGATTCTTTGGGGCACGTTGAAGATTGCAAAATACCCATGCTGTCCAATGCCTTGAAACACCGACGTGACCATCTTTTGTCGCCGGCCTGTATTCAAACGTCCGAGGCGCGAGATCTCGTCTCCTCCACCAGGAACAAGGGCGGAGTAGAAAATTGGATGAGTAAGTCAACTCTCATGCACTACAAGGTAACTACAGCCAGCTTACTTGCGAAATATAGCCGGCCAAATAACCCATCCCGGAAGTGGACTTCAGGAACACAAAGATGGCGAAAAAGTCCCTACGTGCAAAAAGTTCAGGGCACCATACGTTATCGTTGATGGTAGACACTACTACGAACCACAAGCTCGACCACAAGCCCGACCAAAAGGCGCCGTGGAGGCCCTAAAGGCCTCAGTGGAAGCTGCGTCCAGCCATGTTGTTGTGGCAAATGGTTCGAGGATGCCGCCTCCAAAATATCCTCTGACGAATAGAACTACCGCCAAGAAGTACTCCGGCCTGACTGCTACAGATAACCAACAGACACGCCCAAGCTCAACTGATGCCTCGGCCAACATGACTCCTTGCTCGAGCGGTACTTCTCACTCTGGATCTCCTCGAAGAAAGTCAGACACTACCGTTCGGCCCAGCCTCCTCGCAAGCCCCGAAATTGACCCTCGCCCTGCTGCTGCATCGCGCAGCCTTGCTACTACTGGCGACTCTGCTGCCCAGCTTCAGAGCCAAGCTCCTCCAACTGTTTCTGGCCAGGTCTAGAAGGCTACGCCGACATTTGGAAGTGAGGAAAGCTCTGTGAAAAATGGAGAGGGCGATCAGCCGGTGAATCGGGACGTGACGACCAGCAATGCTTCCTGCAGCCCTCAGCGTCAAACAGGTGCTATTACTTCTGCAGCACACTCCGTCTATGTTCCTTACATCGAGAAGGGAGCCCCGACTACTGATGCGTTTCAAGCTTCTGAATCAGAGCACAAGATCAGGTCTCCGTACAGAGGCAAGCGTACGGACAGCTTTGCTTTGCAACACAATTCATCGCCTTCTTCGGGGACGCAGTATGGTGGATTCAATTCGGGAGGCAAGCCATTCTCTAAAAAGTGGAATGCTGACTTCCGACGTCACGACCATTTTGGTTCGATGCCTGATACCATGCATCGTGACTCATCTAAATCAGGCATGCCGCGAGCTGACACTTGGGCTAATTCCGCCGCCGCCTCAGAATGTCCCAACGCCTTGCCTGGCATGGATCGTTCGAGCTATATTGAATGCGGCTGCCAAATGTGCGCCCAAAGAAATCGAAGCATTTGGGTCAGAGTGCCCGATAGGCACAATATGTCTCTCATGGATGTGCAGACCAGGGTCCGTTTCGGCGTTGAGAGTAGATTTGGACGCGTGGAGGATGTGAATCACGCGGGGCCGAGGGAGAGATTTGGACCGACGATGAACTTTATTGTCAGGTACTGTATACATATTCTGTTGCTCAAAGTATAAAGTCACTGACCTTCTGTAGGTTTTGCTCAGAGGACTGGGTACGCCAAGCGCTCGCTCATGGGGGCGGTCGCATTGAGGAAAAAGGCATCAAGATTAGCATATCTCCTATGTTTCGATCCAAGTGGATTATGGCTCCTTCTCAATTTCCAACGAGCAATCAGCCCGCGTCACAAGACTCCATATACCGAGTTATCAAGGTACCATCCCAGCGCCGTGGCGATTTGCCTCTCTTCCAGGACATGAGCATGGCAAGAGGTGGCCCATCTGCGCAGAGAGCACTCTCAGGCGGCCCATTTGCGTATAACAATCAATCTTTCGGGCAAATGGATTCCAGCCACTTTGGGCAAGCTGGGCCCTATCCTGGGAAGAAATCGAGATACCTCATGAACGCAGATGGTAGCTCTCATGGACATCAACCATTCCACGTCTTCAACCCCCAGGCTCAGTTCTTCGGCCCGACGATGGAAGCTGGCAACCCCCAGAAAGCCACTCGTATGCCTGAGCCAGTCCAACAGACACAAAAGATGGGGAACGCTCCATTGGCGAGCCCTGCACAATCGCGCCCCGTTGCAAAAGAAGTCGGTGAAATCGAAGAAGCAGTCCAATCCACTGTGTCGCCGCAAGAGATGGCAACGGGCAAGGAGAACATCAAACCCAGAGTTTCTCTGCCAGAAATTCCTGCGAATCCATCGGTGACCACCTTGGGACAATGCCAGTCAAAGGATGTGGTCGATCAGACGGTTTCTGATGCTGCTCCTCTGCCTTCAAGGGCGAACAGATCCCCTGTCAGGCAACCAAAGAAGAAGCGCCAGGCTGCTCAGCTTCGTGCTGCTAATTTTGAAGGCACCGAGACCACGAAAGCTATCCCCGTTCCCCCCCTTTCCTCTGCCGCGGCCGCCGCCTCAGCTTCTGCTGTCACTGTCGCTGCACAGCCGCACGCTGTGAAGCAAGAAGCCCGTCAGCCTTCCATATATACGGCAGACGAGATCAAAGAGAGGAAGCAGGCATGGAATAGGATCGCTGTGCCCTTGAGCTCGCCCCGAAAGCAGTCTCATACGGCGGAGGATACTGCTGTGTCCGCCAAGCCTGGCCATGATCGCACTAGGTCACTTCCTGCCACTGCACTCGCGCAGTCAATCAAGATGGATGCCATCGGTAATAAGAGCGCCGCCAAAATAACCATCGAGCCCGCAGTGCTCAAGCCTGCCGAGTGTGACGGCAACTTTAGCGCCGACGCTGGCGACTCGGCCACTGCGGATCGTGCACCGAGCACGCCGTCCTCTTCCTCACCCAAGAAGAGCAGCAAGTTGGGGCGCAAGAAGAAGAACAAGCAGGATTTGCAGTCGAAGGTTCCTGAAAAGAAGGAGAGCAAACTGTGAAGGATTCGACGAATGTGGACTTTGCGATTTGCTAGAGGTGAAAAAGTACTGTGGTTATCTTTGCTTTGATGTGAAGAATTAGTTGGATGTCTAATTAAGAAATGGGAAATTAGGATAAGAGTGCTGAGTAGATGTTGTTTGCCCTCCTTGAGAAATGCTCATGAATTGTGATGATGATACAGCTGTGGCCTTCTTTTTAGCTTCTGATATATACAATGACGACACGTTGGATTCGTCAGCTTCCCACCCCTGCCTCACTCGATACCACGTTTCTATGTTACCGAGCCTCGCTAATTGAGCAAGCCATACTCGTTGGTTTGAGATCTTGAATTGCCTTTTACTGCTTGACGAGGCCGGTGATGGTGTCTTCAATCTGCTTATCCGAGAGCCCGTCGAGGGACTGGGCCTTTTCGACGCCGAATTCTGCTCGACACCATTTCATCAGCAAACAATTCTTGTAGCGTCACCTATTCCTTCGTATCGGAGGACGCACCGTAGCGGACAAAGACCTTGGGCACGGTGCCGGCCGCCTCGCGCATCATGATGGGAATGTTGGGGTTGTTCTTCTTCATCGTGGGGTACGCGCGGACGAGAAAGTTGCTGCGGTTCGAGTTAGCCCATTCGTCTCCGAGCATACACGGCCGCGAGGAGGAAGCAAAGCGGCACGCAGTGAGATTGCTCGAGGGCTCGCGGGGCGCCCAGAGACGTCTCCCAAGAATTGCCCGCGAGGGTTCCCGGCCGCGCATCCGCCGCATCCATCCCGGAAGCCCCAATCGCCCTTTCACGCATCACTCTTGGCTGTCGCATGAAATTTTGATTTTACTGTCGCATCGACAAACGTACCGGACGGGCGCGCTGGCCTCCGAGGTCTGGCAGAAGAGGAAGCGAAGCTCCTTGAGCGACTTGGCGAAGGCGTATTTTCCCGACATTGTTGCTGTGGTGTCGTCGATTTATCGCAGAGGAATCAAGAAACTCGAGCAAAACACGGAAATCGCTCGAAAGTCGCAGGCCCGCGGCGCTCGGTCGGTGTGGTTGAATCGCGGGGAGGGTATCTTCAATCGGAAGCTTTCAAGACTCAGCGTTGAGCACTAAGCACTGTTACTTTTGACGTTGATGGGATTGGCCCACGGGTGCGGCTTGTACAAAAAGTAGTGCAGAAGTGGAGATTGCGCCTAGATATTATGCAGCTTCTGCATAAAAAACTGGAGTGGTAACTTAACCCACACTCAAAAAGCTAGCGCCGGTGTCGCTGGGCGGTTTATCTCTGGGGAGGGCGCTCCACCCCCGTGTGTTCCTCGACCAGTACCTCAACGTAAATCCAGCGTCTTGACTTCTCGAAGCTTTTTTTTTTCCGTCTGAAAGCAGTGAAGCATATCCATCACCTTTGGCAAACAGGACAGCAATGTGAGTATACTCCCCCCATTCAGTCATTGTTATTGCTCTTCAGTGCACACAATTCGGAGAGCGTTGCGTATTTCGCAAACAACAGCGAATGTTGGTCCAGCATCCTAGCGAAAAAGAGCCCCATCAACATCTGGACGAGAGAAGCACCGCGATGAAGCAACGACAATCCCAATACCACCCGCCTTCCCTTCGCCTCTTTCCTCACCATCAATACTGACTCATCGCCCACTACTTCCCAACGAGACCACAGAATCATACTAACCCCTTGTCTCTCTATCAGCATGGCCTCGACGAGTACCATCCTCCGCGCGGCCCGGCCCATGTTCCGCCAGAACGCCTACGCCTCGCCGGCGCGCCAGGCCTTTGCCCGCGCCACGCAGCAGCAGCAACAGCAGCAGGTGATGCGCTTCCGCTTCCAGAACCGCCGATGGCAGAGCTCCGAGGCCGGCGCCGGCTCCCAGCAGCAACAGCAGAGCTGGTTCAAGCGCATGTGGGAGAGTGAAATTGGCATAAAGACGGTGCACTTTTGGGCGCCCGTCATGAAGGTGCGTTTCATCAATTTACTGCCCACGACACGCAGCCCAAGGAGCGACTGCGAGGTCCAGAAGTGAAGGATGCTAACGTTTGAAAATACACGTAGTGGGCGCTCGTCATCGCTGGCATCTCCGACTTTGCCCGCCCCGTCGAGAAGCTGTCCTTTACGCAAAACATGGCCCTGACCTGCACGGGTCTCATCTGGACGCGCTGGTGCCTCATCATCAAGCCGAAGAACTACCTGTGAGTCTTGCCTCCCGGGAGCGCGTTCTACTGGAAGATATCACCATCCACTGACAACCACAAACAATAGCCTCGCCGCTGTCAACTTCTTCCTCGGCCTCGTCGGCATCGTACAGGTCAGCCGCATCCTGCTCGCCCGCGGCGCCGCTACCGAGGTTGCCGAGGCGGTGGAGGAGGTCAAGGGGGAGGTCAAGGAGGTCAAGGACCAGATCAAGGCCTAACCAAGACTCCGCCACTTGAAGATTTGAAGATGGTGACTGTAAAGAGTAACATTGAGATTGCAGAGAGAGAAAGAGAGAGCAACTCCTCTGGCGATTGCTGATAGATGGACTTTATGAGCGCCAAAAGGGAGGGCGGGCGGACATTGCGTCTTACTTCTTGTACACACAAATACAACGTCGGAAACCAGTCCCGACAACTTTAAGTTAATGCTCAACTTTTTTTCCGTTGGATAATATCAAGTCCCCGAGAACTCGGCGTCCTCTACAGAGTGCAGTGCGCTGTAAAACGAGACAAAGTTTGTGCAACATCTCTCTTATTACTCATCGTTCAGAAAAGAAGAAGGATAGTTGATAATCGTCATTCATATCGGTAGATAAAATATCAGTAAATGGACACCTATATAGACACTCCCCCCCATTTCCCCAAAAGCGTATGCCTCGAATCAGAAGCCGACGCCCCTCAACTCCACTCTCATCATCATCATAATCATCATCCAAGAAGATAAATAAACAAATGCAATAGATGACATCAACATGAGTCGTTATTAGAGCCATTCCCTCCCAATAGACGAAAAAATGACAACTTCGATGATTTTCCAGATAGCGCCCTGTAAATAGTGTGTGTGTGTATACCTGCGGGTATATATCATCAAAGGGGAGAAAAGAAGTCGAGGCAATGAATGCAAAAAAAAAAAAAAAAAGAAGCACGCTACCAGGAAAAGCGCCATGTATATCATCCATCTCCCACATTCCATAGAGATCCCCAACCCAGCAAAACAAAAACAAGATACGGTATATTATGCCTCGGAATGCTGATCGTTAAGGAGCATCTCAAAGACTATTTGCCGTCCCTGCAGCTCCGGATGGGCCATAGCAATCTTGACGGTCCCTTTGGAGGTGTCGCCCGCCGTGGCCATGTGCCCATTTTGCCCGCGGAGCTGCTGCGCCATGGCCGCGTTCTCGCCCGTCGGCCCGCGGATGCCACTGTCAATGACACGCACATCGCGGCCAGCGATAATCTGTTTAAGATGCCCATTTTCCGCGTTGCGCACCTCGACGTAATCCTCGTTGAACAGCAGCAGGTACTGCCCGTACATGGTCGCCCCGCGAGCCTTCTTCTGCTTGCCCGTATACTCCATGATGAGCGTCCGCGACACGGCGCCGTGCTTGTCTACGTACAGGGCGCAGTCCTCGTACGTCACGATAAACTCATTCTCATTGAGCTTGAACATGCCCAGGGGCTTCTGGTCGCGAATTCGGCTCGCAATGTTGGCAATCGCCGGCGCCTTGAGGTCCGGAATTGACATGGGCACCTTTTTCTCCAGCGTCAGCATCTCGACGCCCTTGGCTGTCGCAACTGCAATCCACGTCTTGAAGACGCTCAGCGAGTAGCACTCGACTGGGAAGGTGAAGTCGTCAAAATCGCGAAACGTGTCCGTGCTGCCCGTCGCCGATTTGCGCCCGCCAAAGAGGCGCGACCGCTTCTCTGTCGCCTTGTGGTACAGCGGCTCAACAACTTTAAACGACATGTGCATGCCCTCCTTGCGCTTGTAAAAGACGAGCGTACGATCATTCATACGCGCCGTGGCAAAATACGACACGTCTTTGGAGAGGCGCTGCGGTGCGCGCCGCGAATTGTCTGAAGTGGGCGGCGCAAACTCGGATACGGGCGCAAGGACGTCCAGAGGATATGAGATGAGTGCTCTGTCAGCAATGACGAGACATATGTTGAAGTCCTCCAGCACAGCGAGCTGCGTTATCTTCGTCGCCTGTATCGTTCGTGTCCACCCGCGGGGGTTGGAGGGGTCGGATATGTAAACGCCGTAATCCGTACCAATGGCAATCAACGTCTTGCCAAAGGCGGAGAATCCCGCAGCGCAGTTGACTTGCGCGCGGCAGACGGCCGGCACGCCATGCGCGGAGCCCAAAACGCTCTCCAAGTCCTGGATGGCGCGATCCAACGGCGTACCCTTAACCGGAACGCTCACGCTCCTGGCGTGAGGCGAGCCGGCGTCATAGTGGAAGGACGCGTCTGCCAGCACACGAAGTCTGAATGGCTCAGCATTCTGCGAAAACAGAGCCTTGGCATGCATCGTTTTGGCCTCGATAATCTTGTTGCACCAATTCGTGCGGTCGCGCAGAGACAACGCATACAGCGTGTATACGTCGTGGCCCAGATGCTTCACCTTGAAGGGGTAGAGAATCTTGTTCTCGGCGACATCGTTGGTTTGCGTCTGCGTCATACTTGTTCCGGAAGAGCCCGTCGAGGTGTGATCCAGCCCAGGCCTTCCGCTGCCGTTGCTGGTGACCTTGCTGAGCTGGTGACCAGCCGCGCCAGCCGGTGCTGTACGGCCCAGGGGTGCAGTAATGCTCTTTGTTTTGATGTAAGGGTCGTCATTATTGCTCTCGAGGAAGAGCAGTGGCATAGGCACGGGTTCTCGGGACACGTCGTACTTCTTCTCTGACTTGCCATCTTTGCCTCGCACCACCTTGGCAACTATAAAGTAATGATCGAAGAGCAGCGCGTGCGTGTCCACCCATCGCACACCCTTAGAGCTTTGCCGCTGCAACTCGCCCTGTAGGATCAGGGTTCTACCTTGCTGTTTGAGGTTCAAGACGGACTGAAAACCAGGACGCAGAACAAGCATGCGGTCGAGCCCCCACATTTCGACACGCCTGGTGGAATCTGCGATCTTGGCGTCGCACTCAAGCGTGACCGTCTTGATCTCCTGGATAGCCTTTTGCAGATTGGCCCTTTCCTCGCTGTCACCAATCATCTTGTGATCCACACTCTCTAGAAGCAGATTGTATCGCGGCAGACGCTGCAGAGGCCTGAACAGGAAATGGGTCCAGTCCTGCTTCTCTGACGACTTATGCTTTTGCTTGTCTTCCAAGAACTTTCGGAACAGCAGATTACGCGAAGCCTCCTTTTCAACCACGAACTTAGCGCGCGGATAGCCAGTTGCATACTCGACATAGACCTTTCTCGCTTTTCTTATCCATTCGCGGAAGATGTCGCTAAAGCCCACGATCCACGGGCCCTGCTCCTTCTGGCGGTACTTGAGATGGGCCAAGAGGTGGCCCTTATTGATTTCCACAACGTCGTCGACCTTGCCAAAGACGTCCGCTAAGAACTGGTCTCGCTTATTTGGGTGGATGATGGCAGGCTGTCGCGTGCGCAAGTCATCGCGGTAGAGAGTGCGGAAGATTTCGAGATTCTGGATGTAATGTTCTTCACTAGTAACAATCTCGTGTAAAATGTTCTGGCGATCGACTTCCTTTTTGGGCTTAGATTCCCAATCCTCTCTCGAAAGGCCATGGAATATGTGCCACTCATCCGTCGGTTTAGACTCTTGGCTGAATACATCCAGGTCCATCTTCTTGAGCGTTCGGGTGCAGTGCATTGAATAGCACCGCCCCGGCGTATTGTACTCGTGTAATTTGGGAGCATAACAGCCGGTTCCAGTAAGCTGCCACAGGACACCAGATATGCGACCATCACCAAATTTGACCCATTCTTCCTCGGGTAGAAGAACGCCAGCATGGAACATGGTAGCAAGCACGGAACTACTGAGCACCTCAGCATCTGCCACATTCATGATTGGTACTTTGAACGTAAAGAGTGCCGTCAGACCGTCTTCCACTGTCTTGCTCTTCAAGTCAGCCTCGCCAAGAGCCATCTCGCGTATCCATGATTCGATGTTGCTGAGCGCCCAGGGCTCCGCACAGCGCAGAAAGTCGGCTGGTCCAAGCTTCGCTGGCAGAAACTTCTTCTTGCGTCCATTGGGCAGCGTAATGCTGTCATAAGCCCCAATGGATGTAGCTGCCGAATCGTAGTCACCAGGTCCTGGGCCGCCAAATGATGAGGGGTGGCGAAGGTGGCCTTGCCTTCTGCGGTCTTCAGCGGCGTCAGTCTTGGAGCGAATAGGTTGCTGTACAGACGGAGCATTGCTGTGACTAGAGAGGGAAATTGACCGCTCGGGCTGAAGAAGATGGCTGTTGCCGCCAGTGTAATAAGATTCGGGACCATCAGGTCGCAGAGATCGTCCATCGATGCCGAGAGCGTGAGAATGAGGCCGCTGCGGTTGACGGAGGCTACTTTGTGTTGACAGCAACGAGCTGCTGTCTGAGCCGGGAGGAGGTGGAAGAGGCCGATTGGTGAGACCCGGATGATAGAATAGATCCTGATAGTCGTCTTGCGCAGGAGACTCTCCACCGCTTTGGTGTGAGTCGAGTGACACACGGTCCGGACCAGAGTCAAAGCTGCGGCGTGTGGGCAGCTGAAGACCACCAGTGTCGCCATAATCCATCGCTGCCTGCTTGAAAGCGGGCGCATCTTGGTACCCTGAACGCGAATTGTCAAAGTAGGTCGGTGTCGGCAGCGGTCGTTGGCTAGATGGCGAGCGTGGTGGAGGCGCGTCGATGTTGCCATAGTACCCGCCTGAGAGACCGGCCAAGTCAACACCAGCGAACTCGCTATCATCGCTGCTATAGTCTTGCTCTTCAGGGCGGGGTGGAGAATTCTTTTCGTCTGGCATGGCGGGCATCTCGGCGTAGCCGCCAAAGCCGGTTGAGTAATGATGGTCGCCCATGCTTGCATTTGCCTGCTGCAGAGCAATCGCGCCGGCTGCGGCCTCGTCGTCGTCGGTACCGTTAACGTATGACTGGTTGGAGGCGCGTCTCTCGTCGGAGAAGCCGGGTGTGGTGGGATTGGAGCTGAACTGGCGATACATGCGCGCTTGATCCTCGGCTGTACGACCATCGATTGGGGCGGGCCGAGAGCGACCTGATATGGCAGTCTCGCTAAAAGTGTTTTCAATCTCCTCAAGGATGCTGTCGGTGGTAATGCGCTGATCGGCGCTGTCTCTATCAGCTGCGGCCATCGAATTCCAGGTCGACTCGCCAGGCCGGCGGGGAAGGGGAGCGTTGGTGGGATGTCGGCGCAGACCGGGAGAACCAAGAGGTTGGATATACGGGCTAGCACCGCCCTGAGAAGACTGGGAGCCGGGTCTTGCGGACTGGCCATTATATAATGATTGGTCGTTGGTGGCGTAGGCAGGCCCCAGAGGGATCTGGGACGCCGTTGGATAGGGCGCAGTCATCGCGGTGTACTGTATATCTTGCTGATCGACGCCATTGGTAGGATACTGATGTGGCGCCGATGAGTAATGCGAGGGATCGTAGGTGGTGGGCGTGGGAACCTGCGAGGATGTGTACGACGTAGTCGGGCTCGTAGTTGAGTACTGATAGCCAGCTGACAGGCCTGGTGAATGGATGGGCTGGGAGAAGGTATGCGAGTAGGTTGCGGCGGGGGACTGTCCGTAGACAGTGGTATTGTCGTAGCTACTGTAGCCGTGGTAGGTGGGCTGTCGCTGGGGTGCATTGGCTGTTTGGGCGTAGGCGGCGGGGTTGTAGGACTGGGGCGTATACGATGTCGGCGGGGATGTGCCGCCGTAGACGGCCGCATTGGATGCTGGTGCGTGCGGGTAGTAGGAGCTGGTGGTGGTGGACCGGGACCTAGTGAAGCCACTCGAGGCGGCGGCGGCAGCAGCGCCGTTGTTGGCGACAAAGGTTTGGGGATTGTAAGCGGGGGCGACGGGCGGCTGAGCGACGGGATCTTGAAAGCGGTGCTGGAAGCCGGCGAGCGGGCTAGTCGAGGAGGCAGTGGTGGAGGGACTGGTGAGGAAGAGCTCGTCGTTGCCGGCAGGGGCGGAGGGCTGAGCGAAGTTGGGCCCGTTGGTGTCAAAGGGTGCGGCGTGATGGGAGTAGTAGGCGCTGGTGTTGCTGTCGTCGCCGGTGTTGAAGCTGGGCTGCCTACTAAGATTGCGCGTTTGCTGCTGGTGATGCTGCGGCGACTGGTGGTGGTGCTGTGCGGAATAGGATCCCGACACGGGATACTGGACGGGGGGGACAGAGCCGTAGCGACGCTGGTCGTCGCCGCGAAACGACATGATGGCGATGGTGGGGGTGGTGTTTTTGAGAAATATGCGGACAAAAGAAGAGAAGCAAAAGAGAGTGAGGAGAAGTCGTGAAAAGCGAGAGGAAGATCTGAGACCTCGACGAGACTTGGCCTAGGTCGAGGAGCGAGCAGGTAGCCGGGAGATGCTCATTGAAGAGAGGACGTTTTGTCGAGGCTGGCTGAGCGGATGGGTGCGTTGGGCGGCGCGATGGCGCTGATGCGGGCAGGAAGAGCAAGTAGAGGCGACTCTTGATGGGTGTCGAGGAGAGGAGAGTCGTGGGTAGATGTATAACGATACAGAGCCATATGCGTCGGGAAGGGCCGAGATGTACGCAGTTTGTCGAGTAGGGGTTGTTGATGTTGATGTGTTTGGCAGCTTTTGGTCGGTGTCAACGGTCGGGTTCGGTTCAGCTGGTGGGTGGGGATTTGATGAGGAGGCTGTAGCGGAGCTGAGAGCTGTCAGCTGTTTGTCCTTGGCAAGGAGCTCTGGGCTCGACAATGGGAGTAAAGGAATTGCGAGGAAAATAGCGAGAGGTGGTCAGGGACTGGCTACTAGACTTATGGGATAAGTAGGAATGAAGATTACAATAGAAACCATGGTAAATGGGATGATGTCTTTGTCTCCGGGCGTCGTTTGCTTTGGGGGGTTATTATTGGTAGATACCTACTCCATACGGACCATACCTAGGTTAGTACCTACTCACATACGGAGACAGCTTCGAGCCACCTTGTTCCTTTTCGCCCAAAGTACCGCTCTACTCAAAGTACCTGTTTAGATCCTTTATTACTGCCACTAATAAATCCGCAAGTATTGGCTCGGTTTGACGTCTGAGACATCAGACGATTCGCAACACCACGTACCAGAGGAGCAAATTGATAACTTGGTCAAAATTATTGCGTCGAAATCCATCTTTGCATCTGCTACCGTCATCCCGTCTCAGCAACCAGGTACAACTCGCAAACACGTGCGTGCCCATCTCCCAGCCTCGCTCATCACATCGGCTGCAGAGTGCAGGGACAATGCTGCAGTTGCGCGGAGCTCGGTCAATACGACGTTGGCCTTGTTTTCTGCTTCTTCCCTTTACTATTGACCCGGCACTCAACCCAAATCAACCTGTTGGGTTCCATCATCATCTCGAACTCGCACCGACGCAGCATTCCCTTCTAGGCCACACATGCTCCCACCACAAGATGACACCTGTTCTGTCCCAACAGGCTAACCTTGAAGTTTCCTCCGTCCCTCTATCATCTATGGCAAAGAATCATCAATGAAATCATTCAAGCACCCATGTCATGGTTGATACCCCTGCCGCGTCCTGGGCAACCCACACGCGCCGTAGCGGGCCACATATCCCACAGAGGCTTCATTCATCACGTCCCCAAGTAATACAGTAGAAGCAAATGAAACCATTCCTTAATAGTAATACTCCGTAATCTTGTCCCATTTCTGTATACCAAATTTTTAGTCTTCCCACTTCATCTCCCAGCTCACCCAAGTCTTCACACTACACAGAGTACGAATACAAGAAATACACTGTAAATCCCCACAACAACCACTGAAACCCTGGTCGTGGCATCTGCTCGGTGGCTTTGCTTGCAACGTCCCTGTTTTACTCCTCCCCCCACCTATTCCGCCTCCGCCATGCGTCTTTCATCCCTCTGCAGCCAGATTCCCGACACAGCTCGGCGCGTGGAATTACACATCAACAAGCCAAAATAAATCATGAAATCCAAATCCTGGCAGTCGTAGGAAACGCCAAGGATCCGCGTGTCGCGCGCCGAACCCTGTATCCCCGTGTTGAACCCCCGCCCCCCCTATATCGGCCGAGGAGCCCCAGAAGTTAGAACCGCCTTGTCTGGCCAAAATGCGACGGCAATGACATGATACTATTATTACAAGCTGTCGGCTACAAAGAATATATCATCATCCAAATTATGATTTCTCCGTATATTTATGTATGCACATTTATCAGACGAGACCCCGTGTCATCGGCCTTATCCATAGATATGATCTCGGCCAAGACTACTTCCCGTGTAAAGTACGCCTTGCTATAAACACAGCAACTATAGCATATCGTGACTATAAACAATCATTTTCCGATAGAGCATGCCTTGGATACATTATACTAGTCTCCCCCTCACCGGACTCGAGTTGTTGAACACGGCTCCTCGCCCGTACATGGAATACCAAACTTCCGTTGACCATGTATCACCACAGCAGCTCCTTACCACCCTCCATCACAGACTTTCCTCCAAATTCCTCCGCCCTGTCCGCAATCTCAAGCACATGCCTCGCGCTCTCCTCCGCGCTCAGCGTTGGCCCCTTCCCCTCCGGCACCCCCCACGACCTCGCTGCCGTGCGCCCCATCCGCGTCCCAACCCATCCCGGGTGCACCGCGACGCCCGCGACGCCCGCGACGCCGCCCTCCCCGCCGAGCTGCTCGTGCGCCGCCTTGGCGATCCAGTTGGCCGCCGCCTTACTCGGCCCGTACGCGCCGCCGGCCATCGGCTCCATCATACCGATCGAGCCCACCGACGAGCTCACCAGCACGTACGCGCCCTTGCCCCCCCTCCCCTTGGCCGCCCGCCCCTTTGTCATCAGCGGCCACAGCACCTGCAGCGTCACCAGCGGCCCAATCGTGTTGATCTCATGCAGTTCTCGCATCTGCGCGGCCGTCGTCGTCAGGATCCCTTCCATCGTCATGGTGTGGCCCGCGTTGGCCACCAGCACGTCCACGTGCTCGACGCCGTGATCCGACAGAGCCGCGTCAAACGCGTGTACAACGTCCTCGGCCTCGAGACCGGCAGAGTAGTCGAGGAGAACGCTGACGAGCTTACTCCCGGCGCCGCGCTCCACGCTGGCCGTGCCGGCGTGGAGCTGGGCCCGCGCGTCGTCCGTTCGCACGGTGCCGACGACGGTTGTCTGCGGCCGCGTGAGCAACCTCTGCACCATGCAGAGGCCGATGCCGCGATTGGCACCGGTAATAACATAGACTGTGCTTGATTCCGCCATTGTAAAGCATGGATTGTTCACGAGTTCGATTCGGGCAAGTTCAGCAATATGGTCGAAACTGGTGTCTGTGCCAACAATGAGCGGCACGAGCGGTAATGTAAAGAAAGATTTCAAAACAATGAGGTTCTGCCTACGAGCCGAATCGAAGAAGGAAAAAAAAAAATTCGAAAATTCCTAGTCCTGTACTTGGTGAAGGTGTAAGTGGAAGAGTGTGTGTGCAAGTCATGGCTAACAAGGGCAACTATGTGGGTTAATAAGCTGGCCCTCACACTTCGGCCACTCCCCAACAAGGACTGCAAGTCAGCCACCCGTAAATGGCATCTTGTTTACACGCTAATTAAGAAAGTTCCGAAGTTCAACAAATGTGTTACTATATACACCAGGTAACCAATAGCCATGTATTGAGACATCCCTAGAATGCTCGCCGCTTTACTCATCTCCAAATACGCCAAAGAAGAAAGCAGGGCTAGAGCCGCCGTCATTGCTACATGAATCCATATCCTCGTATATTCGTGGGCCGCATCATGCTACCGCTTTCCATTTCCCGCTGCTATATCGGCAGCAATTTGTTCTGCGTAGTCAAAGAAACCGGGCCTCACGCTGTTCCACTGCGTTGGGTCGCTGGGATGCAGAGATTCGGCACCTCGCCCGTGCAGGGCCCATTGGGTCAACTTGACGGGGCCGCCAATGTGAAACATGAAGGCCATTGTGCCCTTGCAAATCTTGGCCGGCTCAAGCTCCTGTTTGCTAGCAAATTTCCAGGTTTCATAGGTCTCGCCGTGCGGCATGTAGGCCGCCTCGTAGCTGAGACCGCCCGGTGCGAGGACGTGACTGCTGCCGCCATACTCACCGAAGACGAGGCCCATAATCTCGGTGCTCATGTTGCGGTGGTAGTAAGGCGGGCGAAATGTGCCTTGGGCGGTAATCCATTTTTCAGTAAAGATTAAGAATTCGCTCAAAGGCGTGTCTTTCTTGTTTGATTTGACAGAGAGGACAGTGTATAGTGTTGGATCAGCCTGGTCTTTTGTCGAGTTGACCAAGCTAATAAATTCATTCAGGTCATATTTAATGGGTACGTGATTGCCATGCCAGGCAACAACGTCAAAGGGGGTATGCTTTTGCTCGCATTTGTGCAGCGAGCCGTCCAGCTTGTAGATGATGGACCAGGGCTTTTCGTCAATGTCGTAGCGAGCAAGCGGAGCGCAGTAATTTCGCTCCATAGACATGCCGTTGGGGCCGATGACACCACGTTCGGGAAGATCATGATGGGCGGCGAAAACCTCGTGAATATAGCCTCTTGAAGGCCCATCGGGGAGTTTTACACGGAATCGCATGCCGCTGGGCATGAGAAAGACCTCACCGGGGCGGACCATGAGCGGCCCAAGCTCAGTGGTGATATCCAGTCGACCTTGCTGGGGGAGGATGAGCATCTCTCCGTCATTGTTGCAAAATGCCTGTCTTTCCATGTCGACATTTGCCGAATATGTGTGTACAGCGAGGCCTTCTTCAAGACCAGCGTCCCCTTTGCCGCCGATGGTGCGGATGCCCTGGACAAAGTTGATTGACTTGGCCTCGGCGCGGGAACTCGTAGCCGCTGGGATGGGAAAAGGATCCCAAGCCTGTTGGGAAGCACACGATTCAACTTTGGGGTTTGGTGAGAGAAATGAAGACTCAATCTACGTTGGGCGAAGCAACATGTCAGTTCTAGAGGCCCTGTCGTGCATGGGCGGGACTACTTACGTGTTCATTAATGCTGAGGTCAAGCCGAATAGGGCCATGTGCTACCGAGGGACGTATGCGGTACATCCAGACGTGGCGAATGTCGCTGCGCTTTGCATTGACGGCAGATCCGTTGAGCTGCTCCGAGTAGAGGTCATACTTGACTTTTTGTGGTGTGTTTTGTGACCAGGAAATGACACCTGGGAGTGCCTGGCTGATGAAGCGATTGCCGAATCCTGTGGTATAGGAATAGGGATCATCAGCCGTGGGTGACTTGGTGAACTCCGCCTTGGCCGTTGCCGTCGGGGGAAGCGGGTTTAGATCGGGCCTTGTTGCAAGTGAAGCCATAATGGAGGGTGGTAGCTACCAACGGAGAACTGGGATGATGGAGCACGAGCTCGCGTGTGTGATTGTTTCAACAAATACGCGGAGCAAAGTCTCAAGATGGAGGGCTGATGAATGTCATGGACATGATGAACAAAACGACACGAAGAGAGTGAGAGAGAAGAGGTAGGTTATGGCAAAACATTTATCTTGGAAACTATTTACGGGAAAGCTTCGTGTTGTGTTACCCCCCCACTGCTGGCTATGGTACCTACCTATCTGGAGCCCTTCACCTGGGCAGGCAAAAGAAAAAAAGCACAGCAGCAGCAGCTACCTTGACTTCCGGCGTTGAAGTGGGAACAAGAGGCTTGTTGGGTTAGCACGCTACACAGGTACCTCGTACGGTACATGATATTAACGAGGCGAGAGACGCGAAAGGGCACATAAATAGAACGAGGCAGACGACCATGGCCGCTTGCTGCACTGATGATGGGGCGGAGATCGGCCACTCGACCTCAGCCCTGGGCGTGGTGCGCTGCTACGCTTTTTTCCCCCCTTTTCTCCCTTGTTTTTATACTCGTTTCTTTTTGGGTCTTGGGTTGGTGTGCGCATCACAGGCCGATGGAGAATCACGTCGACTACGAGGAATCGGCCTTAGCCATGGCATCATAATGCTGCGCCGGCAGGCAGGACAAAGTTAATTATTGGGCGTGAGTTGGTAGTATCACGCGTTGATATAGGCTGGTGCCAAATGAATACTTGCTTTGGCCTGGTTTGGTTGCATTGGTGTCACGGAAGTCGGCCGGATCACAGGGCTCTTGGTGGGCATTGCCCGCCGCTGGCTGGCCATCACGGCATCAACAGAGGTCCTGGTACCCCGCCACAGCCCCGCCACACCAGGCGCAGCACTAGAGATGCTTTGGCTCTGGCTGGCCTCAGTACTAAGGCACGAAGGTACTTGCACTGGGCAGTCAGCTGGCGGGCGCATATCGAGTACATGTCAATTCCATCGGTCGCCCGTTTGCCCATATCAACAATCCGCTTTCTGCCATTGCGATTCTCAACACGAGACATATCTCATCGGATCGTCTGGCAACCCCCATTTCTTTCGCTCTGACCCGTCAGATTTCACTCGTGCCCCAATATCAGCTACAGCCACACTGCACCCCCGGTTTCTGCTGTAGTTAGTTAGTCAGTTGTTGGTGGGGAGCATGGCGCCGTCGGCCAGCGGAAACAACAGCGCTCGTTCCCTCACGATGGCTTGTCATATTGTGGCCGAGTAAGCACCTTCTTTCTGCTCTGGGGCGGCCCAGTCTCTGTTCCCTGGGGCATCTGGTCAAGTCAGCTTCTCTCGTCTAGCCGACGCTCTCACTAGCATGCTCAAGGACACTGCCGATTTCCGTAATACCGAACCACCGAAGCATTAATTAGTTAATCACGGCCATGTTTTCACCAGCGCCTTGGAACCGACGGCGCGGAGCACCGCACTTCTCCCGCCTCTTCTCACTCGTCTGCGGCTCGTTTCCTCGCGACTTGCTGCTTGCAGCTGCAGCCTGATGGAGCCAAGCTGATGGACTTCGGAACTCTAGAAGGACAGGATATCAAGCCACCGACCTCCGGCAGGCAATTCACGACATGGGATTTCTAAGCTAATTTATAAAGTAGTTGCTCCGTTTACCACACTACTAAGTAAACACACCTCATTAATAACTTTCATGCGAATACTGGGTGGGATCATGGTCACAGTCCCGAGCATGGCATCGCATCACTTGCACCTTGACCCCATCCTGCTGCAGCCTTTTCTGTGTGTCTCTGCTGTCATGCGCTGGCTAACCACGACTGCTGTCCAAAGCCATAACTGGGCTGCCATCTTCGCAGTCAAATATGTTAACTATCCGCGCTGGCTTAATATACATGATTGGATGACCCAACAAGGCCTGCCAAGCTCGCACTATCATTTTGTGCATCTTTAGCTCTGCCCACCGCTGTGGTTGTGGCGCCCGAGGTATGGAACCCTGCGGAGATAAATAGGTGCTTCCTTGTACATATAGGAGATGGAGTGTATCTGATTCATGGTAATGCTAGCCAAGGCCAACAATTTGCACCACTAACGTGTCATGGCAGACAACGGCAGAGTGGAAAACGCTAATTATTGATTTTGTAACCCGATAGCATAGATTGGTTGGCTGGCCGAGAGCAGGCTGGAACCTTTTGCCGACTTGCCGTGTATACCAGCAGCGGCATCGCGGCCCGAAATATGCAAATATACCTTGTACTGATAAACAAATGATGCTGCACCAGTGGCATGCATAGAAATCCTAAACACACACGCCTTATATTTTTGGTCATGCGAAACATTTGATGCGGCTTCGAGCATTTCGTGTCGCCGTCTCCTTTGCTGCTTCCTCGTACCTCTTTCTTCGTCAGACAGCACCCAGAAAAAGGTATGATATCTGTAGACATAGGCTCATCTCTGGTCATCTACGTATCCAGTTCGTATGTACACCGTTTCCCTAGCCTATAATCATTCTAGACTCGTGTTGCCCATGAGCCGCTCTCTTGAGCCTCTTCCCTCTGCGAAAAGCAGCCCCACCCATCTACCAGTAACATCGAGGAGACAACCTGCACCGCATCCTTCACAAAAGAGGCTCCCTGCAACTTCCACTCTGCTCTTCATCTACGGCTCAGCCGCACCAGGAGGCTCCATCGTCCGCCGCAGGCAGCCTTCATTATGCTGGCTGGCTGGCTCCAACAGTTGATTGGTGCTCTATAATCCGCCCACACCTTCCCATCTCGTTCCGACCGCCACGATCTGCCCTTGCGCCAGGTTCCCCTACCTAACGTTACAGATCCACCACGTTGTTCGACCGCGTCGCCCCCCGTTCACCCCCGGATACCAACGGAGCCTGCCCGAGAGCCTTGTTGCCATCACCCGAATCATTGCCTGACACATCGCATTAGACATTGTGTCGGCGCTCGTCGCCAAACCCCGGCCCCGACGGCAAAGCCGCCGGTTGGCGACAGCCCATCGGGCAAACACCGTAGCGGGATGGGTGTCACAAATCTTGCTATCCGGCCGTTGGGCATTATACTGTTTGTGACACTAATTACGCTGTGTCTCCTCAAATATGTCCGCAATCGACGCCGCACCAACGGCCTGCCGTTACCTCCCGGTCCTCCCGGAGAGCTTATTCTGGGTCACCTGCGCATTGTGCCCTCCCACAGCCCAGAGTACACTTACATGAAGTGGTCCCGCGAGTATGGCTCCGATGTGCTTTCCGTCAATATTCTCGGCCAGCCTGTCATTGTCCTAAATTCGGTGAAAGCTGCTGTTGATTTGCTGGATAAGCGAGGTCTCAACTACTCGGACCGTCCCCGTTTTGTGCTCTTTGAGGTCATGGGATGGGGCAAAACGCTCACATTTCTACGATGGGGCTCCAAGTTTCGAATACATCGACGCATTCTTCAAAAAAGCCTGTCAAATAGCAGTATCGTGCAGTACAGGCACATTCAAGAACGAGAAACAATCATCATGCTCAAGGGCTTGGCCGCCAACCCTACACAGTGGGAAAATGTTATTCGTCGACTGGCTACTGCCATTGTTCTCGGCATTGGATTTGGCATTACCATTGAGAGCGACCAAGACCAATTTATCCAGGTGGCTGCAGATGCTAGCTATGCGCTTGGCCACGGGGGTGCCCCGGCCGGTACGCCAGTTGACTTTTTCCCGATTCTCCGATACATGCCTCGGTGGTTTCACGATAGGTCGCTGAAGTTTGCCAACGATTGGGGCTGGGCTATCCGGAACTTGCACGACAAGCCGTTCGATGTGGCCGTGTCAACCCAGCAGCGCACGGAGTCAATCATTCAGGGAATGCTGGACCAGCGACAGGCACAGCTTGAAAATGGAGAAACGCCGGAGCTGGAATTGGACGACGTCAAAGGCGCAGCCGGTGCCGTGTTTGCTGCTGGACAAGACACGACATGGGCAACCATCATGGTCTTCGTCATCAACATGATTCTTCACCAAGAGATTCAAATCAAGGCGCAGCAAGCTCTGGACCACGTTGTCGGACGCAACAGGATGCCGAATTTCAACGATAGGCAGCATCCTGGACTACGATACATCGAGTACCTATTGCAAGAGACACTCAGGTGGTGCCCTGTCTCACCCATCGGCGTTCCTCATCGGTCCATTGAAGACGACGTTTACAATGGTTACTTTATCCCTGCTGGCTCATTTATCTATGCCAACGCGCGTGCTATGACTCATGATCCCGATACCTATCTGGACCCTGACGAGTTCGACCCTGACAGATACACACCTGTGGAAGAAGGCGGTCGCGGCGAGCCGTTCCCAAATGGCCATTTTGGCTTCGGTCGGAGAGTTTGTGTCGGCCAGCACCTTGCCAAGGCGAGCTTGTGGATGGTGATTTCCGGCATCCTGAGCACAATGGACATCAAAAAGCCGCTCGATGACAAAGGCAATGAAGTCACGCCCAGGGTGGCGTTGACGAATGGGTTAACCAGTCAGCCCGACGGTTTTGACGCCAGGTTCATACCGCGAGACGATATGAGCCTAGATTTGGTTCGGAGGACTTAGATGTAAGTCGCGAAATCTGCAAACTTGTACATAGAGAGACGGAGACAACACGCCAGGCTTGTATTTTTAGATGGAAGAACTGTTGCGTTTGGGTTTAATGTTTTCTTACTGCATTCTGGCAGATGATGCCAAAGTTGGTCGACTGGTTTCACAGAAATAGACTGAGTATTTGCGCTATAAGATTATGAAGACATTCCGAAACCTGCCTCGAAGGGTAGTTGTGCGGACTTGAACTGATATGGCAGCCGCAGGATAAGGAGCCGCCGAACGAGTATTATCGGTACCATCGGCTGGCAGATGACTACAACTACGCGACTTTACAGGCAAATACCATGGGAAGCAAAACTCCCTGGCGAGGATATAGACGCAGGAAGTAGACGGTGTGTGGGAAAGCAACAGCTAGGCAGCGAGAAATCCGCATCAAGCACCTTTGCGTCTTGTTGTTCGTCATGTGGAAAAGGCCAGGATGAAGCTCGTGAGTGTCATGTTTTCGAGGTTGTTGACATCTTTCCGTTGCCGCGCGACACGCTGCTGCCCGGCGCGCTTGGGCACCTGCCTTGCGGCTGTCCTCTAGGTGCATCGCAGAGGCACCTGTCCCTCTGCTTGGCTCGTACGGCTACCACGCTTCAGCCTGATTTTTCGTTTTTATTGGGGTCTCGCAGATACCACCCGCACGCACTAGATCATTCATTGGCCAGCGCCTTATTTGCTCCATCCATCTCCTCAACGGCCACACACTCCGACCCAACGCAACGCCGCCTGGGCTGGCTCCTCTCAACCGTCAGGCAATCGACAACCTAGCAAACAGTATCATCATTATCAGCGTGTTGGGCCAGGCAAAGTCCAACAAGGTCAGACAATGGACAAAAGCGCTGCCGTCGCCGCTCACAAGAGCAGAGGCGCTGGCTGGCCGAAGAAGCGAGGTCACGTCCAGAGCAGCGCTGCGAAATGGCTGCTCAAGAACCAGTTCGGTATGAAGCCGCCCCTCCCCTCTCTAGTTCGTGATTTGGCCGCGATTCGCCGTAGATGCATCACTATTGGGCCGATGACTTTCTTGATCTCCTGATTCGGGCTTTGTAGGTGTCTCGTCTAATCTGCTGGCCCTCGTGTGTTTCTCTCCCGCTGCTTCGTCCCCGCATCGCGGCACTACACCACCAAGTTCTTCTCACTGTCCTACCGCAATGAGCAGACGGGCAAGTATGCAGCCAGCTACGATGAATTTTACTTGATGAGTTTTTGCATGGTTCTCCTGACTTGTCTCCGCGGTTATACGGACCGTAGGGAGCTATTGAACCGCATTGGATGCGATAAGCAAGCAAATCGAGTAGTGTACATTGCAGAGCATACAAAAGTTTGCATTTTCGAAAATGACCACAGGACATTGGTTCTTTATCCTGTTTACTTGGTAGCAATGCAAACGGTGAGGAGTTACATCTCATATAGACTAAGGATTTGTTTGCAGCTCTCTTGAACGTCACGTCACAGTTGTTTTACCAGATTCAAACTTGCCTTTAACTGATAATTACACAAATCGGCCTACATTCGCGGAATGTATGCTGCCCTATTTGTGAGCTGTGTGCACCATGGACACCGAGAGCCAAACCCACGGCCCTGCCTTTCGTCGCCTATTGCAGCGAGGGGTGCAACTTCGACACCATCAGTCAAGGTCTGCAGCAGCACGATTACAAGAGCCCCTTTGTATATGCGCAAAGCGACCTCAGCTGCCTGCTGCCCGGCATGGCCATGTACAGGCAGCTGGTGGAGAGCAGTCAGGTGCCGCTCAACGGCACGCCGTCGCTGTCAAAGCATGGGCGTGGTCGACGACATCCGCAAGCCCCGGTACGGGAACTGGGAGTTCGACGGGTACCGGATCAGCTCAACTATGATGACCGGGGACTTTCAGGTATGCCTGTGGACGTGGAGGGGACAGATGGTTTTTAGTGCATGCTTCAACGATGGCTTTTGTGACGTGGAGCGGGCGGACAACATTCTGGAGCGATTAGCGAAGAGATGAAGAAGGGCCTGGGAGTTTGTATAGTTGGCGTGGTCTGTATGCGCATATCGCGTGTTGCACTACTAGCAACTAGAGCCAACTGCGATTGGATCGCGCCATATTCTTTATATTACACAGACCTGGTCAATGGTCATGTTGAGGGTCCGGCCCAGATCTGGGCCGATCTTCGCGCCTGTCTTATCGATCTACATATTATTAATTTAGAGAGATGGGCGGCATTGTAAAGCGCATGGGTGTCTTGTTCGTCGAGCCGTCACTACATGCTTCCGGAGTAACAGCTTTTCTCATGGTGGAGCCCAGAGCTCTCCAAGCTCCCACAGTTAGTTTGAGTACTGCAGAGACTGGTCTATGACGGTGATTTCCAAGCAAAGCTACCTACCTAGGTAGGTACCCTCGCCTCGGAGCTAAGCCTCGGTACCAGCAGCCACAAGCTCCGCCAGCTTGATCCAGTAGCTGGAAAGGGCGGCTTTGATCGCAGCGCTTTTTGATTGCAAAGCTTGGCCCCTCCAACGGAGTGGTAGCTTTTCCAGGACCGGCAGCGTCTGGCTGAGCGTTTTCGTTGGGGCAGAAGAAAAGCCGCCCACGACCAGACAGCTTTATTAAGCTCCCCCTCTTCCCCTCCCCTCCATTGCATCATCACCTCCTCCACTTCGAACCTTCACCATCGCAAGCCAAAAAGAAAACAAAATCATCCAAAATGGTCAAAGCAGGTAAGAATCAATCGAAAAACCCATAATTGCATCGCCATATGCTGTCCCCAGATGATGCTAGTGGCAGAACTGCTGGGGTGGCACCCGGGGCATTTATAGGTCGTGGCGGCTGCGTGTGAGCGCGCTGGTTTGCGCGGGTTTTTAGCCCGCTCGGTTGCATCATGGCTCATTCGATACCTTGATGGATTGGGCCGCGCTGCACCTTTCAAGGGCCTTGATGGCACCGCATCTGCATTGTCTCAGCAGCTGGCTGTTTATTATTACCCAAAGAAGAAGAAAAAAACACCAACGAACTCCGAGCTAACCTCTGCCGTTCCGTCCGGTTTTAGTCTGTGTCCTCCGTGGCGACGCCAAGGTCGCCGGTACCGTCACCTTTGAGCAAGAGTCCGAGTCGGCTGCCACCACCATCACCTGGGACATCTCGGGCAACGACCCCAACGCGGAGCGCGGCTTCCACATCCATACTTTTGGCGACAACACCAACGGCTGCACCTCGGCCGGCCCTCACTTCAACCCGCACGGCAAGACCCACGGTGCTCCCTCGGACGCCGCTCGCCACGTTGGCGATCTCGGCAACATCAAGACGGACGCCCAGGGCAACGCCAAGGGCTCCGTCCAGGACAGCCACGTCAAGCTGATTGGCCCTCACAGCGTTGTTGGCGTACGTGCATCCCTGGTGACTCGAGTGTCGCTGCCTTTGCTAATATTTGTTTAGCGTACCGTCGTTGTCCACGCTGGCACCGACGACCTCGGCAAGGGCGGCAACGAGGAGTCCCTCAAGACTGGCAACGCTGGACCTCGCCCGGCCTGCGGTAAGACTTACATCTGGCAACAGACATCGTATCAAGACTAATCATTTCTCAGGTGTCATTGGCGTTGCCAACTAAGATGCGCAACGCCGAAATGAAAATTCGGGATGGCAACTGATTCTTACAAAACTATGTAGCTGAAAAATACGGGTCTGGATCCGGACCTGAAGCTTTGTAGCTTGTTAGATAATTTCATCCAACGAAAAATCACCTCATCACTGCTTCCCTTGATGGAATCAACTGTGCTGCTGTCGTTTGCTTTTTGCGTCTCGGCGCACTTATACGCTCATTCTCACATATAGCTCGACAACTATGCGCTAAAATATGAGCTAGACTGTTTTCCAAAACACCAAACCTTTCGGAAGCCGCAAAGCACATCATTGCAAGGCAGCAGGGCAAGTCTCAAACCGACCCTACGCCTCCAGTGCCCGACCGGAAAGCTGCTCACCCGGCCTTGGCAGGTTGGCTTCGGTCCTTTGCACTCCACAACCAACGTCCATGCAACATATCCTTCTACCCATCGTGCTGATCTTTGCACTCCACAACCAACGTCCATGCAACATATCCTTCTACCCATCGTGCTGATCTTTTTTTTAGGGTCTTTACTTTATTTTCTAGACTATTCTGCCAAGCTAGAGACGAAACGTTCTGTGAAAACTTGGTTCGTCATGAATTCTTTGCTCGCGGCCGCAAGTGGCACGTGGCTCACGCGCAAAATAGTGTCTATTTCCCCACCAACAAGGGCACGCACGTCGTACGCGGCTAATAATCATGGCAGAAAACTTTTAACGGCTTCACTGGACAGGAAGAGAGGGCAGCACCGCGGTTACGGTCTCTTGGCCCGAAAGAGAAGCAAGTCATTTTTTTGTTCTCTCGCTAGGCTGATTACGAAAGTTCCTCGCATAAGCGTTTTGACTGTTTCATCTTCTCGTGACACTTCACCCGCCACATCGTCTCAGGATCCCTCCCGCGTTTGCCAGGGCCACCAATGATACCGCGCCCTGCGCGGCCATCGTCAGAGTCAGAGCATCAATATCAGCTCAAGGCATTACAGACTTCCGAAGTAGCTACAGAAGGATCGACTCTGCACATTACAATCATGACCGATGCGCTGCATGGATCTGATCAATGGCGCAGCAGCATCGCGCGCGATGCGATTCGGCGCCACGACTTTGCCCTCGGCGCGGGTTTCAATCCCAGGTCCCTTTGAGGTTTCACGACTTCGAGTCAGAAGCAAACAAGACAAAGTCGCTCTCGTCACATCCTGTACCGTGGTTGCGAATGAAACCGTCCTATGTCCTCTCGCGAGGTCGTAGCAATGTCCCCGAGTCGCCGTTGTCAGATGCGCAGTGTCGAGCGCAACTCTCAGTTCGCCCACTGTCAAAGCTTGCACTCGAGCTTTCAATGATGACCAGATGCCGTGTATCATCGTTCAGATGCGTGTATATATAGACTCGGATTCCACCTCTATATTCGAGAAGCTTTCGATGACAGAACTAATAACCTTCACAAAATAATCGACTTACAACTCTGAATTCGAAAGCTTTGATAGCATCGACATAATGAGACACAACTGGCAGTATCTGTCGCTGCTTCTGGCCAGCGACGTTGTCGTTGCGCAGCGCGTTCTGCAGGCCAGCGTGCAGCACTTCCAAAGCGACACTGCCGGCCCGTGGCAGCCTCTGCTCTCCCTGGGCTTCGGCACACCACCGCAGGAAATTGTCGGCATCTTCGACACGGGCTCCTCCGACACCATCATCCCGCTGGCGGGCTCTGATTTGTGCCAGGTTGAGAATCAGCAGTGCACGGCGCCGGCGCCCATCGTCCGCGGCCAGTTCGACCCGGAGCAGGTTTCCGACGTCGAGGAGCTCGACGGCGAAAAGTTTGAGGCCGGCTTCAGCGGCGGCGACGAGTTTAACGGCGAGTACATTAAGACAACCGTCAGCGTCGCCGGCGATGGCGAGGTGCCTGGCGTCCAGGTGGCGCTGGCGTCGGGCGGCCAGCCCTCGGGCGACTTTCCGCAATTCTCCATCTTTGGCACCGGTCCGCGCGAGGCAGAGGCGACGGATAACAAGTACGACAACCTGCCCAAAATCTTGAAAGACGAGGGCGTAATCAAGGGCAATTCCTACAGTGTCGTCATGAACCCGACGCGTGAGTGCCTTCTCTCCCCCCATCTCACCCCGTCTCGGAGAGTGGACTAACAATCCATGTGTGCAGCACTAGCTAATGGAAGCGTCTTCTTTGGCGGCATCGACCGGGACAAGTTCAGCGGCGAGCTGCAGCAGGTTGCCATTGACCGCAGCGACAACGGCAAGATTGCCGACTTTGTCGTCAAGATGACTTCCCTGAAGCTGGAAATGGGCAGCAGCAGCAACAAGACGGCCAAGCTCAGCAAAAACCAGAAGCGCGCGCGCAGGAGTCTGCTCCAGCGCGGCATCCGCCGACGCTCCATCAGACAGAGGGTCAGAAGCAAGGCCAAGGGAACCTACGGCGGCGGCCGGGTGAGCGCGGAGAGCGCGGAAGATGAAGATGACGGGGAGGTGAATGCGCTAAACAAGGGCAAAAGCAATGGCCGTAACAACGACAACAACAGCTGCAACAACCATGACAACGGCAACAATGATGATGATGACGAGGGTGAAGGCAATGACGGCGATAACGGCAATGGCAATGGCAACTACGATGACGACTATAACAACAATGGCAACAAAAAAGGCAACAACAATGGCGATAATAAAGGTAATGGCAATGGCAATGACAATGACAATGACAATGGTGGCAATGGTGGCAATGGTGGCAATGGTGGCAATGGTGGCAATGGTGGCAATGGCGGCAATGGCGGCAAGGGCGGCAAGGGCGGCAATGGTAATGGCAAGAATAATGGCAAAAAGAACGGAGGATATAAGAACGGAGGGAACAAGAACGGAGGGAACAAGAACGGAGGGAACAAGAACGGAGGGAACAAGAACGACGGCAATGCCACCACTCCCGACCTCATCGACCTCGGCCTCAAGAAAGAAGAGACCTTTACTCTCTTCGACACCGGCGGTGTCGACCTCGAGCTCCCCACCGGCGTGCTGCGCAAGATGGCCCGCGCCCTCGGCACCGATTTCAGCGACGAAGACGGCGTCCTCGGCCCCGTTGAATGCGGCAAGCTCAGCGCGGACAACAAGCTGGTGATGGGCTTCAACAACGACAAGGTCACGGTGACGATGGCGCTCGACAAGATCCGCATGTCCGACGAGATTGCCGATCCGGAGCTCACGCGGGCCGGCCTGTGCGAGGTCGGTGCCGTCGCCGCCGACCCGAAGTCTAACCTCAACAGCATGGGCTTCGTCTTCTTCACCGACGTCTACACCGTGTTTGATCTGGAGAATAAAAGTCTATGGTTTGCGCAGGCCAAGGGGGATCCGAGCGCGCCGGGTGCGCAGCTGGAGGAGTTTCCTTAAGCAAAGCCTAGGGCTTTGCAAAGTGTTGTGCGCGCAAGTCGACGCTGGCGCTTGCCGGGTTAAGAAAACAGTATGACTATAAAAAATGAAAAAAAAAAAAAAAAAGCGAGCAACTACAAAAGTAATGGAGAAGAACTAAGTGATATAATATATAATGTTTAAAACTACACGTTGCCTGCGGTCTCGCATCACTGCACCCGGAAACACAAACTGCCTCCATCTCAAGCACCGGCCGCTCAGCATCCTCCGTGTAAGCAACAGCTCGCCAGACTGGCCCAACCACATAATCGGAAGAACAGTATTTCTTACTAAAATACAGTCCATTTTTATCCGCAGGTTTCCGGCCTCACTGGCCGGTTTCAGGCCTGGGCTGCGGGAGTATTTGAATCCAATGAAAGCTTTCGTCGCCATGCTGGAGAGCAAATACTATGAAAGATGTGTTGTGATATGAGCTGATGTAAATGTTCAGGGGCAAAAAGGCAGCATCCATGTACGTAACTCGGTGCTCTCACAAGACTTGGACCGGCCACGGCCTGCCTGAAGCGCCGGGTGTTTGTACTTTGTACCTAAATTCTTGCGCCTGACTGTGGCGGCTGTGGCTGTGGACACCACCCCACCCCACCTTGATGAAGGTCCGAGGGGTCAGGCGGCTCGCTGAACGACCTTGTACTTTTTTTCTTTTTTTGAGGAGTCGTGTTTGAAGAATAAGGACTCAAAGAATGGCTTTTCTGGACCTTCTTCTGCAACCGATTCGTGCGGCGGGACAGTGTGCAGTGCACGGTTCATAGAGCCCAGTGAGCGGCCACCTTGCCTCACCCCTCTGAAGCAACACGACAGGCCAGATTGCGGGGCGTCTCCATCCAAGCTCCCCTGTCTAGACAGGCCATTCAATGGCCCAACCATTTCTACTACCTTCTTCTCTTCTGCAACAGTCTCTCTGCTTGTATGAAGGGTGGTCGTTTTTTCTCTCAATCTTTCTCACAGTTTGCTCTTTGCTCTTCTCCTGGCTCCTGCCGCTAGGTACGTCAACCCAATCGCAGCGGCGGCGTACTGGCGGTTGCTGCTTGTCAAGATGCTTGGTGGCGGTGTAAAGCCAATGGCGCCATGAACACTGCGAAAAAGACATGTGTCTGCCATACGTACACGATGCTTCGCACACGAATGGGCCATCGATACTACCAAGCACTGACTAGTGCCCGACCTCTATAGCCTGCTTCTTACCAATTCCGTAATGTGAGGTGTGTACTGACCAAACCCGCCTTTCAATAGATCTCTCCCGTCTATCCTTACCGGTTCATTCATCATGTCCAAGCCATTCATCGGCAACGTCAAAAGCGTTCTTAGCGGCGACACTCTTGTTCTGACCAGTCCGAACAACCCTGCCACCGAACGAAACATTTCTCTTGCCTACGTCACCGCTCCTCACCTGCGCCGTGACGGCGACGAGCCCTTTGCCTTCCAATCTCGCGAGTACCTCCGCAACCTTGTTGTCGGCAAGCTCATTCAGGCTACCATCCATTATACCATTCCAAACTCTGGACGAGAATTTGGCACCGTCAAGCTCAAGGATGGCACTGAACTTCCCGATGAGCTGGTCAAGGCTGGTTGGCTAAAGGTTCGCGAGGATGCTGGCAAGAAAGAAGACTCCGAGGAGGTTATTAGTAAGCTCGAGACTCTTCGTGCTCTCGAATCTCAGGCCAAAGCTGAATCCAAGGGTCTGTGGGCTGGCACTGGTGGCATGATTGAGGTGCAGAATGACCTTGGTAGCCCCGACTTTATCAGGGAATGGAAGGGCAAGACCGTTGATGGTATCGTTGAGCGTGTTCTCAGTGGTGACAGACTTCTTGTGCGCCTGCTTCTATCTGAGAAGAAGCATGTTCAGCCCATGACCCTTCTCGCCGGTGTTCGTGCCCCTGCCACCGAAAGAGTGCAGACCTCGACCGGAGCTACACAGCCTGCTGAAGAGCATGGTAACGAGGCCAAGGCCTTTGTTGAGTCCAGGCTTCTGCAGCGTCTTGTCAAGGTCGAAATCGTCGGCGCTAGTCCTCAGGGACAGCTGGTTGCCCACGTCCTCCACCCCCGTGGTAACATCGCCGAGTTCCTCCTTCAGGAGGGCCTCGCCCGATGCAATGATTTCCACTCTACCATGCTTGGCGAAAAGATGGCCCCGCTCCGTGCTGCTGAAAGACAAGCACAGGCTCAGAAGCTTCGTCTACACAAGAACCACGTCGCCAAGGCTGACGGCGGAAACCAGGATATGGCCGTCTTCAAGGTGATTGCCGCCGACACCATCATCGTGCGCACCAAGAACGGCGGCGAGAAGCGCATAAGCTTCAGCAGTGTCCGTGGTCCCCGTACCAATGAGGCTTCGGAAGCCCCGTTCCGTGACGAGGCCAAGGAGTTTTTGAGGCAAAAAGTCATCGGCAAGCAGGTCAAGATTAGCATCGACGGCAACAAACCTGCCACTGAGGGCTTTGAGGCCAAGGAGGTCGCCACTATCACCGACAAGGGCAAGAATATCGGCCTGGAGCTCGTGGAGGCCGGTTGGGCCAGCGTTATTCGCCATCGCAAGGACGATACCGACCGCTCGCCAATTTACGATGAGCTTTTGGCTGCACAGGAAAAGGCCAAGGAGGAAAAGAAGGGTATGTGGTCGGGCAGGCCGCAAAAGGCTAAGCAGTACCTCGATCTTTCCGACAACCTCCAGAAGGCGAAGATTATGCTCGCCACTCTTCAACGCCAGAAGAAAGTTCCTGCAATTGTTGACTTTTGCAAGGCCGGTTCTCGCTTCACTGTCCTGATCCCTCGTGAGAATGTAAAGTTGACCCTTGTTCTTGGTGGTATTCGTGGCCCTCGCGCCCCCCGCCCTGATGGTGAGGGAGGCGAGCCCTTTGGCAAGGAGGCTCTCGACCTCGCAAATCGTCGCTGCAACCAGCGCGACTGCGAGGTCAATATTCATGATATGGACAAAGTCGGTGGCTTCATTGGTGAGCTGTATATCGGCCGCGAAAACTTTGCCAAGGTCCTCGTTGAGGAGGGTCTCGCTACTGTGCACGCCTACTCAGCCCAAAAGTCGGGCAATTCTACCGAGCTATTTGCTGCTGAGAAGCGCGCCAAGGAAAGTCGCAAGAACCTCTGGAAGGACTGGGACCCATCCCAGGATGAGGAGGAGGAAGATGAGGCTCCCGCAGATACACAAGAGACCGAAGTTTCCCTGGAGAAGCGTCCCACTGATTACCGCGATGTTGTCATTACCAACATCGATGGTAACGGCAGGCTCAAGATTCAGGAAATTGGCAAAGGCACGGCTGCTCTTGAGTTGCTGATGAGCGACTTTCGCAAGTTTCATCTCGATTCCAAGAACAATAAGCCGTTGGGCAACCCCCCCAAGACCGGTGACTACGTCTCGGCCAAGTTCTCCCTTGACGGCCAGTGGTACCGTGCCCGCGTCCGCGCCAACGACCGCGCTGCCAAGGTCGCCGAGGTCCTATTCGTCGACTACGGCAACTCGGAGAAGGTTGCTTGGTCTAATCTCCGCCCTCTCGACCAGAGCCAATTTGGTGCCCAGAAGCTCAA
Source organism: Beauveria scarabaeidicola (assembly GCA_037289395.1). NCBI lineage: Eukaryota > Fungi > Ascomycota > Sordariomycetes > Hypocreales > Cordycipitaceae > Beauveria > Beauveria scarabaeidicola. The sequence continues at coordinate 36,405 of JAEIJG010000026.1, read as the reverse complement.
ACCTCAGGCCGCTGACGCCTCGCTAGCCTTTGTGCAGCTCCCCACTGGCGCAGACTACTTTGACGAGGCCGTCACCTTCATCGCTGAACTGACCGAGGGCAAGCGCCTTGTCGGCAGCTTCGACTACGTCGACACCAAGGAGAACATCAGCTATGTTACGCTCTACGACCCCAAGGCGGACGGCGGTCTCCCCGGCCCCAACGAGTCGGTCAACAACGAGATTGTCGCTGCGGGCTTCGGCATGGTCCCCAAGAAGCTCAAGGCGTGGGAGCGCAGCAAGCCTTTCGAGCCCGTCTTGAAGCACCTCCGCCAAACAGAGACCCAGGCCAAGGCCGAGCGCCTGGGCCAGTGGGAGTATGGTGACCTGACTGAGGACTAAGCTACCCAGCACGCCATAAAAGAAGAGCTTCCTATTACGAAAGAAAAAGAAAGATGAACAGAAAAATGCATCGAAGGCTTTACACCTCGAGGATTTTAAAAGTGTTTTTGCTGGGGCTCGGGATTGCATTCAAAAACTTTTGAGATTTAGCGTCGCCGTTTGAACAAATCTAAGAAGTGAGGCATGAACCCACGGGAGGCTGATGGGAAGACGCATGGGGCTTTCCACTATAGAAATGTTGATGTATTAGAAGCTAACGAATTGACGAAATATGCAAGCGCATGGCAACAATGAGGTGTCACAGATAGCATATTGACCCGAATCGCGGCCGTCGTAACACAGTGACAAGCTTGCCTGTACGGAGAGGTCAGAGGTAAAAAAGTGAACTGCAACTACCTGACAGAGTCTGCATGCATGAACTATGGAAATAACACCGCTGCCTAACCGCCTCATTTTGGATAAATGCAGCTGCTTGATACTCTGTGCGGAGCAGTCATCCATCACTGCCCGGCTGCAACGTGCCAGATGACGGCAGACGTTTGGTCTTTCTGTAATAGTAATATGCATGAAGCAATGTACGAGACAAGGTCCGAGCGCATTTATTAGGCGACGAACATTTTGACAGGAGGAATTGACGCATCAAGACCGCCGAGATGGCAGCGCCACCATAGCCTGATGCCCCTTTCTTACCATCCTTGTTGAATCGCCGGCCCTAAATAGGTAGTTTCTGGCGTTTGGTCTGTTGTCCCTGGTCATTGGCCCATAGTGCACCCCAGTTATGCCTGTTAAATATAACATATTCAAAAAGATACCTAGGTCTCGACATGCCTTGTCTCCCCTCCTATCCGTTCTCCCATTTGACCATGTGGATGCAAGACCATTGGACCTTGTCCATTAATCTGAAAACTCTTGCTTACTCCAACTCTTACTCTAAATCATATTCGCCCGACTTCGTCTCTTCCGAGGCTAACCCTCGCCAGTCGTTGCCATGGTGGCCAATCTCACGGGATATAAGGTGCCTGGTGTGCCCATCGTGCGTGACCACACTTGCCATGACGTCTGTGTTCCTTTGCCTGCTAAGTCGGCGAATCAGAAAGCAGAGGTTGTGGTTGGATGACTATTTAATCATGTTCTCCATGGTAAGACTGGCATGACGAGCCACGGCCAATTCGCTAATTTGGTAGGTGTGGAATTGGGTGGTTCTCGGGATAGGATTCGTCATGTACATCGAGGGCGTTGGCTACCACGTGAATAGCCTCTCAAAACACGCGGTTCACAAGATCTCCAAATGGCTCCTCATCACCGAAGTCATCTACAGCTGGAATCTGTGCTGGACCAAGCTTAGCCTGTTAACTCTGTATTACCGAATCTTTCGCCTGCCCAGTTTCAAAAAGCAAGTCATTGCTGTCGGTACCTTTGTCGTCTGCTGGGCCATTTCAATTTCCTTTCTTTTCACCTTTATCCGCAAACCTGTTGAGAAGCTCTGGATTCCCGAACTGCCTGGCACTTGCATCAACGAGGTCGGCGTCTGGCTGGCGAATGCTAGCAGCACGATTCTCAGCGACATTGTGATTCTGATCCTGCCCATCCCTCGAATTTGGAGATTGCGTTTAAAAAGGAGCGAGAAGATGGGCCTGACGATGGTGTTCGGCCTCGGATTCTTGTACGTTTTCTCCCATGCCCACGGTCAGCATTGTCCACTAATTTTCTTTCAGCGCCGTCTTCACAGCTTCATATCGAACTTGGGTTCTGTTCAGCTACGACAAAAACGATATTCCCTATTCTCTGGCCCCATTGCTAGTTTGGTCTGATGTTGAAATATGCGCCGGTATCATTTCCGCCTGTCTACCCACACTGCGACCAATATTCAATGCCGCCGCCAAAAAGCTGGGCATTAATATTCGCTTCGCGCGCTCAACTTCCTCTGCACCACTCGATGCCACAATCGAAACAATCTCAAAAATCAGCAGCAGGAAACCGCACATCTCCGTCATGACAACGCAGCATGATTCGTCTGACAACGATCCCGGCCGCAGTGCACTCTACAGGCTACACGACGAGTCTGACGGAGAGAGCATGCTTGAGACGAGTTCTGCACACTCCATCGATAAGCCCACGGGCACTGAATCAAAAGCCAGCTGTTATGAGCTGCGAGCCATCGAGACAGCCGGTTTGAGCGAAGAGTCGATCAAAAAGGAGCCTCGCAGGCAGCGTGTGGACAGGGTGGAGGTATAAGGCAATTAGCACAGGACTTTAACAAGTGCAATGATAACGAAGTGATGACCTTTTGAGTTATGAAAAGAACGGCGTTGGTTCTTGGCGTTTGGCTGGTTTGGGTTGGATCGGACTACGGAGGGGCAAGACGATTGGTATGCTGGCGTCCACTCTGCTGATTATAGCATACTCTGTACCACTGCAGTATGTCTCTCACGCATGTCACTACGTGTCATAAGCCTCTTATAATAGCACCAATGACAATGCGAGTTTGTTTCGCTTTGGCTTTGCTGAATACGCTCTACTATGCAATGGCCGCTTATCAATTGACCGTTCGAGCGACGATGATGTAGAGGAATTCATATATGCATTCGAATTTGATACGCTCTTTGAGGCTCAAGGCGGATTCTTCATACTCATGTCGGAGATTGCTTCCGCCCTGAGCAAGACTCAATAATGTTCAGCCACTTCACCAATGTTTCTTGGGGCCCGAGGGTGAGGGCTTGCGATGGCGTTATTCTTACAGGCGGGGATTCCTCAAGCATGGAGAACTTTTCCTCGTACATTAACCCTGGGAGAATGAGCAGATCAGCTGCATCCCTGATTACCTAGAAAGCGTATCATGACGGCTGAGTCTCAGCGCTGCAGCCTTGATTCGTTATTCGCCTGGCCATGTTATAATAGCCTTCACCCAGGGTGCTAAGCGCGATACTGAATGGCCTTCGGAAACAGTTGACAAGTTGCTTTCGGATCCATCTCGTCTTTGGTACCCTGGCCACGGAAAGCACCTGCTCACCAGCTATGTGTACGATAACAGAAACGCCGAAGCGCGGCGCGAGCTCTGCATTATTCGATAGGACAGGTAGCGATGAGATCAGCTCTGCGATTCGAACCGAGCAGGACAATTCGAAATGGCAACCTGTACATGCACGAGGCCATGATCGATCGTGACAAAGGCGCACGGTGACGGTACTGAAGAAGGAGCAATAAATAGATAGAAGCGAGGCCAAGGCCTTGTTATCGACCCCGCCAGCATAACGGTTCAGCTCGGTCTAGCCCGCAATGGGGCTTCGATGACGGCATCCCTACCTCACAGATTGGATCAAGCTTATGAATGCCGCAAACCCAAGTATTTTCAAGAATTCGACAAAAGTGTTTCCTCGCATGCCGCGAACTCTCCTCTACAATCAAAATCCATCAATTGAACAAAGATTAGTTTTGTCGCATCGCTGTTCCCACAATACACGCACTACCCGATCAATCGAGCCATACAACTCCCCTGCGACTAGCAAATGAGTTCACACGCCTCTTCCTCGGACGCCGTCGCCAGCGGCAGCGACAAGCAGCAGCCCACGTCTGGCGGCGGCGACAAGAAGCAGCCCACGTCGCGCGGCGCGCGCGCAGTAGGCGCTGTCGGTGAAAAGGCTGGTGAGATAATGTGAGAACTATATTTTCGTCGTATCTTTCCGCTGGTAAAAGGCTGCTGACATGATCCCCATCGCGCAGCAAGGAGGACTTTGGCAACGTGCGCAAGGTTGCGCTCGAGGCCATGAAGAGCCGCGCATATCTGTATCCGCTCAAGGTAAACGGAAGTCCGCTCGCCGGCGCGTCGCGAAAACATTGCATCACTAATCACCGTTTTACACTCGTACAAAGGGCATCGTCTACTTCATCTCGCACCGATCGCTGTGGAAACCGTTCCTCTCGCGGCTCGGCCCCATAATGGTACTGTCAGTTGGCGTCGTCGGATCCATGTTCGCCTTTACGTATCTGCCGCAGCTGGCGGTGCTCATCTTCGTCAACGGGCCGTTTGCGGTGGTGTCGACGGTGCTGCTAGTGCTGAGCGAGAGCTCGGCCATCATCAACACCGTGTCGCGCGGATGGCTGTTACAGGACGCCATCCTCGACACGTTTGACGGTACGCTCGTAGCGCGCAACGCGACGACCGTCGTCAGCGAGGGCCGCGAGCTCAAGGCCGGCCGCGACCCGATGCAGCGCCTGGGCAAGGTCCTGCGCAGCCCGTTTGAGCGCTTTAGCCCAAAGGCCATCATCAGGTACCTGATGTACCTACCGCTCAACGCGATCCCGCTTGTGGGAACCGTGGCGTTTGTCTTTTTTCAAGGTGAGCCCGGCGAATGCGATGCGAAAAAGTGCCTTGGCTGATAACGAGGACAGGTCGCAATCGCGGACGATCGGTTCACGAGAGAGTAAGAGGGCAGCGTTCTGGTAATCAACAGCTGGTATACTAACGATTGTGTAGTACTTTCAGTTGAAGAAGTGGTCCGATGCGCAAAAGTCCAAATGGGTCAACACCCATGTCGGGGCCTACACATCGTGAGTGCGCGTGACGCCCGAGGTGTGCATCAGCCTTTCTAACGTCGTCAAGGTTCGGACTCGTCGCTACCGCCTTGGAAATGATTCCCATCGCAAGCATGCTCTTTACGTACACAAACACAGGTAAGTAGCGTCGTAGAGGTAACTGCAGGTGATGATGCTGATTATATACAGTGGGCGCGGCTTTGTGGGCAGCCGATCTTGAGGCGCACAACACGTCGCTGACAAAGGATACGGCGCCGAATCTGCGTGGGGCCGCCGACAAGGCGACGGAGAAGTCGGAGCTGTAGATGGTGGCAATAAGTGGCATTGCTCTTCTTGGTTAAGGATGGTTTTAACTCTAACGGGGGTCGTGTCACGAGGCCAAGCCAGGTATGTAGCTAGATTGCCAGATTGTAAAAGTTAATGACTAAGCAACATGTAGTTTATAAACGGTCCGATGACGGCACTTTTTTCTTTCTCGACAAGTTATTAGGACGCCCGGGGAGATGGAGGTGCCGGAGTTGCCATGACTGGACGCACTGATTTGTGGAGATTTTACATGAGCGAATGATTGCTGGAAACTCTTTGCCTACCTGCGTGTCTAAAAATCTTAATTTTCGGCCGCCCGGCACACCCGGGCGGGTATCGGAGAGCAAGGATGGACATGACATGATGGGCACGGGGTGGACTGGCGCACAAGTGAATGGCTGAAATTGCGTCGCAGCTCCGGAAAGGGACTCCAGAACGAAATAATGGACAGATATAGTGCAGTGGGGTTTATTCCCTCAATTTATAGGTAGTAGATGGGAATGTCCAGGCCTTATTATCTTGGCCTCGAACAATGACATACATCAATATTCACGCAGCACCGTTTTGTGCTAGTTTGGTGGATTCAGGGTACCAAGTACCGAAGTACTAGTACCTGCGCGGGAGGGGGGTTTCAAGAGATATGTATTATGACAGCAGCTTCTGTGCTTGTTTAGCGTTGAAAAAAATGAAGAAAAAAAGTTGTGGTGATTTCTTGCGCCTCAGACTATCTTATCATGAAGTTCCTCTTGACAGAGGCCGAAGCAAACTGCAGCAGCGTCGCCCACAGCGGTGCATCCGGATCATAGAACTACCCCACCAAAGCCCCTCCCTCCACAACTCCCGCCCAAACCACCCAAACGTTCCGACCAACCAACCATGGAACTTGCCACTTTGCCACTCCAAGAAACCCCACCAGGGAAGCACTCCAGCCGCCACTACAGCGCAAAGCAGACCCAAAAACTTCTCGCAGCTGCACTCTGGCTTTGGCATTATATCATAAGCACTCCGTCATCAGGCCCGCCCTACCTTTCTATCTTTCTTCTTCCCGTCTTCAACTATCTTGCCTCACTTCTTTTCCCATCACAATTTCTTGACCAAACATTCATCTTCTCTCTTCGATTCCTGAATACCATTCACAATGTCCAACTCTCTTGAGCAGCTCAAGGCCACCGGCACTGTAAGTACCTACTCCTTCCTCGCCCGCATCTACCCCGCCATCATGTCGTTGCCCCTCGTTGCCGCCACCATCGCTTCGCGACTCAACGGCTACTGGACTGGCCGGACGGCCTGCATCGGGGAACGACATGATCTTACCTGAGAAGAAGTTGATGGGCTACTTTTCTGCCAAATTTGGATGAATGACTACTCCTCTTTCTCCCAATTCCATACCTTCCCGCTTCGTCCGAAATAGCTGACCCCATGTCTCTAGGTTGTCGTCTGCGACTCTGGTAAATTCCCGCAGCTTTCGCAAGCTACAATTTATCTCTTACTAACATCATTTTCTCTCTTCTAGGTGACTTTGCCAGTTAGTGACCCCCATCCCCTTTTTACACGCGCCGCTGCGACCGATTTGAGACATTTTTTCCCCTCGCTCCCTTCGCCGCAGCTACCCGCCTGCCGACGCTCTCAACAAAACAGAAACTGACTATTTCGCAGCCATTGACAAGTACAAGCCCCAGGATGCCACCACCAACCCTTCGCTTATCCTCGCCGCTGCCAAGAAGCCCGAATATGCCAAGCTGATTGACGACGCCGTTGCCTGGGCCAAGAAGAAGGGTGGGGATGTCGACACCCAGGTCGACAACGCCCTCGACCGTCTCCTGGTTCAGTTTGGCCAGAAGATTCTTGAGATCGTTCCCGGTCGTGTTTCCACTGAGGTTGACGCCAAGCTTTCTTTCGACACCAAGGCTTCCGTCGACAAGGCTCTCCAGATCATCGACGTAAGCTGCTCTCCCTTCCACTGGATCCAAGCCGCGTATGCTAACCGTCATGAATAGCTCTACAAGCAGCAGGGCATCTCCAAGGACCGCGTCCTCATCAAGATTGCCTCTACATGGGAGGGTATCAAGGCCGCCGAGATCCTTCAGCGCGACCACCAGATCAACTGCAACTTGACCCTCATGTTCTCGCTTCCCCAGGCTATCGCCGCCGCCGAGGCCAACGCCTTTCTTATCTCCCCCTTCGTCGGCCGTATCCTTGACTGGTACAAGGCCGCCACCAAGCAGGAGTACTCCAAGGAGAACGACCCTGGCGTGACTTCCGTCAAGGCCATCTTCGACTACTACAAGAAGTATGGTTACAAGACCATTGTCATGGGCGCCTCTTTTCGCAGCATTGGTGAGATCACTGAGCTTGCTGGCTGTGACTACCTGACCATCTCTGTACGTACAGTTCCGTTCATTTTGCATTATAGCTACTAATCATGAATAGCCTGCCCTACTCGAGGAGCTGCTCAACGGCTCCTATGCTGTTCCCAAGAAGCTCGATGCCTCTGCCTCCGCTTCCAAGAACATTGAGCGCAAGTCATACATCAAAGACGAGCCCGCCTTCCGCTTCGCTTTCAACGAGGAGCAGATGGCCGTCGAGAAGCTCCGCGACGGTATCAGCAAGTTTGCTGCCGACGCCGAGACCCTCAAGAAGACTCTTAAGGAAAAGGTCTCTGCCTAAACAAGAAAAATGGCGACTTCATTTGCTCTGCGCGTTGCGTTCCTACAGTTTAGATTGTATACGTCGTGTCGCGTCTGGTTGAGGAATGTTTATGTACCGGAACAGCTATAAAAGAATAATAACATGAATTACCAAACTGCTTCTACGATGCTGTGAATTTTTTTTCCTTTTGCATGGACTGATGGGTTGACCTGCAGCCCCATCTAGGCCCGATTTCCCGATGCAGTCGCAGGTATCGGGCGAATCGGTAAATCGGCCAGATATATGGTGGCGTAGCGCAGGTGGTCAGCCAAACTGGCTGTCAATCTATGCAGCTCTTCCTTAATCTGCTCATCTCCCGCCTGACCCATCATGACCTGCGGCTGCGGCGCAAAAGGGAGCGGCGGTGCTTGTGCAAGCTGCGTCTCGACATGGCACCGACGGGCAGAGTCACTTGGCGGTGCAGCACTCATGTCCAGGTCGATTAAGCTATCGACTGACTCTGACCGACTGTGCGAAGTGTCTGAATTCGCCTCGCTCCAGTCCGGAGGTGACGGGCCATGGCTTTCGAAAGCGAGCTGCGAAAACATGGCTGGAAACTTCCAAGTCTGCGTAGCGTGTTTAGGATCGTCGTAATCCCGCGACACCGCGTCCTCTTGCGCTTCGTCTCCTCCCCATCCGAACCGGGCGGCGGGGCGGCGAACCGTGCCGGCGCTCAGGTCGACGGAGCTGTCGCCGCCGCTGCTGCTGCTGCCGTCGCGACGCCGCGTTTCGCTGTTGCCGCGGCTCCTGCCTGTCCATATCTATACCATACGCCACAGACAGGGTCTCGTCGTCAGACGCGCTTGGGGGTTCCGCCTCGACCGCCGTGCTAAAGTTCCAGTCTTGCACGAAATCATCCCCGTCGTCGTCGTCATCGTCGATGTCCGTGTCCGCGTCCGACGCCGAGCCGCTCTGCGAAAACAACGACCGCCGGTCGCCGCCCTGCGCCTCCCAGATGCGGAACGCGCGCACCAGCTGCGCCAGCGACTCGGTTGGGAATTGCGCTTCCGTGCCCGCCAGGTACCCGTGGCGCCGCACCTCGGCCATGCTCGGTCGCCGCGCCGGCTCACGCTGCAGACAGCACGCCACGAGATCCCGCACGCCGTCCGAGTGTTCGCCGCCGCTCAGCCGCGGCGTCCTCGTCTGCAACACCCGCCCGAGCCGCGCGAGGCCGCACACGCCCAGCGAGGCGTTGGGCGGGCGGCCCGTCGCGAGCTCGTACCCGAGCGCGCCAAACGCCCAGACGTCCACCTCGCTGCCGTATCCGCCCGCCGATTCACTGCCGCTTAGTAGCTGCTCCGGCGCCATGTAGTGCGGCGTGCCGACGACGGTGGTGCGCTTGTCATCTCTCCGGTGCAGCGTCGCCGCGACGCCAAAGTCGCACAACTGCACCCCGTGGCGCCGGCCGTCCTCGGCGACGAGCACATTTGCCGCCTTGACGTCGCGGTGGATAATCCCTCGCTCGTGCACCCACGTCAGCGCCGCGGCCGTTTCCCTGAGTATCGGCACTATCCATTTCTCGCGCAGCCCGCCGCCGCCGCCACCGCCACCGCTGGTACTAGTCCGCAGCGGCCGCATCAGCGTCGCGACGCTGCCGCCCGCGCAGTACTCGACGACGAGCCACACGGCGGGCCCGACGAGTAGCGCCTCGACGACATGATTGATGTGGGCGGAGCCGCGGAGGGCGCGCAGCGCCGCGAGCTCCCGCTGCAGGTCGGCGAGCGTGTCGGCGAGCCCGGGCGCGGCGGCGTCGCCGCGCTCAATGTCAATGACTTTGACGGCGACGACGGCGGCGGTGGAGACGTGCGTGGCCTTGTAGACGCGGCCAAAGGAGCCCCGTCCGATGAGCTCGTCCAGACGGTAGGGCGGCGGGGGGGAGGCGGAGGCGAGGCGGAGGGCCAAGGCGGCGGCGTTGGCATGGTGGGCGTCGTCGAGGGCGCGCTGCTTGGTGGTGGAGGCCATGGTGTGCGGGATGCTATCTAGGTCATGCTTATCATGTCATGTGAGGTTGGTTGGTTGCATTTCGAGAGGGGTTCTTATGCGGAGGGGTGAGGAGGCTGCCCCCTTTGTGCGACATGGCTTGCGCACCAGTCTTGGGTTGGCGAGTGGCTGGCGAGGGAGGTCGAGCTCGCCAAAGCAGATCTGGTCACAACTTGTCAACAAGTAGGGATGTCACCTCCAAATGTGCATAGTAGAGCCGAAAGCTTCGTCTTCGTCTTTTTCTTTTGGTGAATACTTTTTGAGCTTCTGGAATGAGTAGTGAGGACCACCTGCATTTGGTTACCTCGAACGGAACTTATACACCGTGCTTGGAAGCCTGAGGCTGGCTGACTTGTGAACGGGAAGAGCACCCGATCTTGGCCATTTCATGTCGCAACGGGCTGATTTCATATTTAGCAGTACAGTATAGAAGTGACAATACGCAGCCTGTCGTTAGTACATGTTTCTTCAAGCCGGCGCATCGGGCGGCGCTCAGGATGTAATTGTGAAGCCTCGCAAAAATGGAAAAAGACAGACATTCTCTACCTTTCCAAAAACAGCACTCAGTAATTATAGTCGACTCAAGTGCACAGATGAAAAGAGTCACGACAGCCGCACCATTGATATGTTCCAACACAGCAAAGACGATCCTTCTCCCAGTGACTCGATCAAGACTATTGGCCAGCCTCCGAACATCGTGTCGAGCAATCTCTTCAGCCCCTCCGCAACAAGCTTTACTCCCACCTACCTTTGCCGCTACTCAATGGAGTCGAGTCTAGGCCAAGTTCCGTGGCTCGGGTTGTCTGAGTTTTCAGCCAGCCCGAGAAACCCATCTCTCCGCATACTTTATACCGCAGATGCGTTTTTGATCATCATCGCAGTAAACAGTGATGCTTCATACCTTTTGGCGTTCTCTTGTGTCGGCGATGTATTCCTCAGCTGGCTTCAGCTGTAGCCTTGGCATTATCGGCCGCCTAATCGGATCGCGGACCGACCCTACACAATCGGCAGGATCTGCAGAAAGTCAACGCGACAAGATCCTCGACCAACCAGCATCTCGGGTGGTTGAGCTCGGATTCAACAGACGTTCTCGACGCAGGCTATGATGTGCTGACTTGTAACTTGACGCCCGTTTAAGAAACCATCCCGCCGCCGCAGTCTTGGCGAATGCAACCAGCGCACTTGAGCTCTTCACCCAGCCAGCCGGCAGAATTCACGGTTGTGGCTGGTAGACCGAGCTATCGCAGGTTTTTTGGCTTATGTAGGATTTGACATGGAAAACTCGGTCTGATGCCATGTTAGTGTAAAACAGGCCACAGGCCATTGAAGTTGAAATCAGAGGATACAAAGAGCCTTGAATTAGAATAGCCGCGTGGCACATGTATGAAAACCCAACTTACATTACGCAAAGATTCCCTTCTTTGACTGATGCCATATTCACAGAAATGAATCGTGCGAGGCAGAGGTGTTGGCTTGTGGTGGCGGGTGCTCGTCTGGGGGGGCTCTCAGTGGGAAGACTGTGCCGCTCTATATACCGATGCAATGTGGCTGTGTTTTCCCCTCGAACAAGGCTTTCTTCGTAATTTCTGACATGATGAGACTCTCGCAGAATTGTCGTGAGGCGGCCTGCTGGATTCACAGCCTCAGGTCGCCCCAGCCTCTCAGAACCTGTACAACGACTGTGCGGCGGAAGGAGGTCAGCAAAGCGAGGAGGTTGGCGGGAAAAGTACCGGTGCCTCATTTCTTCGCCTGTTTGGGTATCAAACGAGCCCAAGTAGCCCATGCTCCTTTCGAGCTGGTGTCAAGTGAAAAAGAACCCTGATAGTGAGCCTACACCCTCCACATCTCGGCGGCTTGCACGATGGTGTCCAGACGATGGTGCCCAGACGATTGCCCAGACGATGGTGCCCAGACGATGGTGCTCAGACAGTGGTGCCCAGAAGATGATATTTCTAGCTTATATCGCCGCGGGCCGACATCTTCGCCACTTGAGTCTACTTCTGGTCACGCGGCTGGACTCGGTCAGAACGGACGGCCGCGTCTTTCTGCGGCAGGAGATTCGATCTGCAAACCCCCCCCCCTCGGACGGCTGAGCTGTGCATGAGGCTGAAATGCATACCCCGCGTCTCGCACGCCTGATCGTCGACTGGCTATTTATACTACTGCTCCGCCGACGAGCCGATCGGGACGATAGTGGGTAGCGCGGCAAGTGTCCGTCCCCTCCGAGCTGGCTGTCGGTCGCGAGAAGAGCTGCCGCTCTTGACCAGGTTCCGAGACACCATGCGTGGTGAAAGAGCCGCTACGATGAGCAAAAAAAAAAGGGCTCGCTGCGGCCTTGCAGCAACGTTTCTGCCATGGCTTGTTTCATCGGGCACCCAAGCCACAAAGCGTGGCTGTCAAAGAACAAGGCGTCGGTTCCAGCTCAGTCGTGGTGTTTTCTGTGATGCAAGGCCTGTCTGCGAATGTATGAGCTCAATCAAACACATACTTGAACAACGAGCATATAGCTGTTATGGCGGCAGAGCGCCGTCCTCCGTCTGAGGCTTGACTATGTAACCGAGCATTAACGGTGAACAACCACTTCAAACGACAAAAGGGATTCTACGGAAACTGTTGCAGCCACCAGCTGCAGCCACCAAATGCAGCGCTCTCATTGGCTCGCTACGTCAAATGACCCACAACTATATAATAGACCTATAACTCTTAATAGGGCAAATATAGCCCTAAGCAAGTAAGAACATTAACACTAAAAAGAACCCTATATATTATACTATATAACCCCTTATAATACTAACACTAATTAGTAATTATAAAACTATAAATAGTTAGGAATTATTAAGAAGAGATAAGCTTTTTATTTTAATATAAAAATATTATATTACTAAATAAGCTAATTTAATAGGTCTAGCTACTATAAACGCACTACTCCCCTATAGAGTTTTCTTAAATATAACCTCTTCTTAAAAAAGATCTAGTAACTATTAAGTCACTAATTCTTAAGGGATTTAATTATCTTATTCTATTATAAGAAATTAAAATTATCTATTATCTTATTCTATTATAAGATAAAAGTAAAAAGATCCTTTAACTAGGCTATCTTTCTATACACTTATTAAGCCTACTACTAAGAGCCCTTATTAAGCCTACTACTAATATAGCCTACTTATATTAACGCCTTAGTAAGTATACTAAGTATACTAAGTATATATTAAATAACTAGTAAGAGATAAGACTATTAATAATTATTATAACTACTACTACCCCTACCTAGATTAATAATACTATTATTAATTTTATTTATATAAATAAAGATATAAACCTAAGGGGGGTATTTATATACTTTATTAAAGACTTTAACTTCTAGAACTAGGGTACCTTTAATAAGGCTATACTATAGGTCCTTTAATAGTTCTAGGACTAGATCTATAAGCGTGGGGTCTAGGTGACCCTAAGATACTTAGTTATAAAGGCTTTATTTAAACTTACTTAATAAGAGATATTCCCTATATAGGAATAAGAGCCTATTAAGGTACTAGAGCTATTAATAAAGGCATAAGCGCTAGGGCTATTAATAAAGGCATAAAAGCTAAAGCTACTAAAGGCACTAGAGGTATAAGCGCTAGAGCCGTTGACGAAAGCATAAAAGCTAGAGCCGCTAAAGGCACTAGAGGCATAAGCGCCAGAGCCGTCGACGAAGGCACGAGAGCTAGAGCCGCCGAAGGCACCAGAGGCATAAGAGCCAGAGCCGCCAGAGGTGCCAGAGCCGTCGACGAAGGCACACGAGCCAGAGGCTTTGACGATCGAAGGCAACACTCAAGAGCCGCCAGGGGCAATAGAGCCAGAGCCGCCAGAGGCACCGGAGGCTGTGACGATCAAAGGCAACACTCAAGAGCCGCCAGGGGCAATAGAGCCATTGGGTAGGGCTTCTGCCCTAATACGAGAATTTAAGCCCACAGAGAGGACCTTTAAGATACAGCAATTCTGGTTCGATCATCAAGAGATATGGCAATTCTGGCTCGATCATCAACACACCCAGCGTCATCAATACCTCCTTTGGCGATACGAGAAGCGACGGAAGAAGCGAGAGAATAACACCTACTACCACGACCCCCCTGATTGGCTGGCACGGAGGCACGGAGCGGAAGAAGGATGTGCCGGATGTGCACACATCGGAAGAATCTGCTTTTTATTACGTTTTTGACGGAATTAAGCTAATTTAGCTCAAATTGAGGAATTCGACGATTTTTAGCCTCAAAAGAGAAAGACTGCCAGTGTTACAGCCACCAGCTACAGCCACTAAATGCAGCGCTCTCATTAGCTCGCTACGTCGAATGACCCACAACTATATAATAGACCTATAACTCTCGATAGGGCAAATGTGGCCCTAAGCAAGCAAGAACATCAACACCAAAGAACCCCTACGTATCGTACCGTACGACCCCTTGTGATACCAACAGAAACATACAGTAGCCTTTTGCTCGGTAGTGTGTCCGTGACGCCAGTAGCTATGGACCAATTGCATGGAATCTATTAATGCACAGGTTCAGCTAGCCCCCAATACTTTGCTCTGCAGCTTGGCGCACAGGTATCACGTTTCGAATAGAAGAGAACTGGTTACTTGTGACGAGGATTGCATATGCGCTGGACTATTCTAGGCACAGTCTGTAAAGAGACTTATTCTGCGTCAATGTGCATAGGAGAGCATATTTCGGCTAGAACCGACTTCTGTCTTTGGTCAGATCGCGACGGAGCCCTCGAATAGCTTCAAAGCTATCCATCCGCTCTGTGAATATATATAGCAGCGCGACCGCTACACATTCCAGTCGCATCAACCTTCTTCATATCTCCATTCTCCCCACTGGCAATTATATAAAGCTACAAGCAAAACTACGCGAATCGCACGCCTCCACCAAGATGCAGATTTTTGGGCTTCAAGCTGCGCTTGTCGTTGCATTGGCATCGCTTGCCTCGGCAGACGTGGACGCTTCTGCTGTGTTGGTGAGTCGGGCAACTTTGCCAACTTTGACGATGGTCTTTTAGTAATCCAGGCTGACGGTTGGTCGCTGCTCACATCAACAGGTGACCTTCTTCGCCAACCCAAATTTCAGCGGTATCCGGAACGAAGTTCCCAACTCGAACTTGAATAAGTGTCAGGACATGACAGACAATTTGTACGTGCAAATCCTCTCGGATGTTCTATTGCACTGTGGCAAACCGCGGATTTCTAATCGGCTGCCGTCATAACTAGCTTCCATAAAGCGTCGTCTGCCAAGTTTTCCGATAACAGAATTGAATGTGACTTGTTCAAGTGAGTTGCAACGTGAACCAATTAGCCAACGCGAGCTGACAAAGTTGTTACAGAAACCGCCGCTGCAAGACCCTTTTGTATCCTAGACTGGACCGGAACGTGGCCAATTTCAACACGCTGCGCATCAATGACCAGTTGGGAAGCGTGAGATGCAAGGTAAAGAGAACCCCTTGAGAGCGCAAGTACAACAGGGTCGAGAGATTCAGTATGGTTTTTTTTTGTCCCAAGACTTGAGTCTGGGTTTTTTCCATATTGATGTGCAGATTCAGAATTCAAGTAGCTGTTACCGTTGCAGAACAGACCTTGGCCACACTACGTGACATGAATAACGCTCCGGCGGACCGCCTCACGCTCTTCCGCAGCTCTACTTAACGGTGCTAATGTCAAAATAAATCTCCCACGCCTGCTACCTACGAGAGTCGTCATGATGAGGGCGCGTACGGTGGCGTGGCTGGAATCCCCAGACGTGCCATGTGGCTGCCCCAACTGCCAGCTTGAGCATGTGTCTCGCCGCATGGCGTTGATGGGCAAAATTATATAGTGACCTCTTGCAATATGGCCGAAATGGCTCGATGCATATGCACTGATCGACTACTATGCTTTTATTGATGGTTTGGCAGCGTTTTCTCCAGGTCTCGGAAGAGGGGTAATATACCAAGCCAGGAATCTGCATGGCTGTCACACTACACACGAGGGGATGGTGAAAAAAGGCCGCAAGTACATGTCAGCAACCATTCGAACGTCCAACACCCCCGCATTTCTTGGCTTTGTGAAGTTTGTAGGACGATGATAACAATCAAGGTTGTTGTAAAGGAGGTACAGAATCATCAGATTGTTGTGGATATAAGCGTTAATCATGAGGAGCTATCTATATATGAGCTGAGGGAATAACAAATTGGTATCGTGGCGCACAAAAATAAGTAAAGTAAAACAGGCCTCTGAAGTGAAAGACTTTTGCGTGAACAAGGTCGCGAGTTAACAGGCCTCTAAAGTGAAAGACTTTTGCGTGAACAAGGTCGCGAGTTAGTGCTTGTACTTTTTGCAAGATACCTGGCGAATCTTGCGCTTCAAGTGGCCTGTTTTGCTGACGTGAATCACGAGAGCCGTGAGCTTGCCGCCATTGAAGCAGGCCGAGTCGAGACCCCAGGCATACTTGCCAATTTGCAGCCCGCGCTTGGCATCGTGGCCGTAGACGACGGTGCGGCGGTCGGGTTTGCGCATATGGGACTGGCGGAGATCCCAGAGGTCGGCCCAATCATGGCCTCGATGGGTTTCGATGGGGATCAGGTCTTTAAAGGCAATGTTGGCGTGGACGTCCTCGTCGGAACCGTCATCATGTTCCTCAGCATGTTCATCTGCATCCTCGTTCAAAAACTCGTCAGCGGGATCCCCGTAATGGTCGGGAATCTGGTGGGCGCGATATTTGGGCGGCTTGATCAGAGAGCGCATGTACATGACCGCCCAGGGATCTTGCTCGAGGGGGTGTATGCCCGGGACCAGACCGGCATGCACAATGTACATGGCCAGGTCGTCGGCCGACAGAATCAGCGGCCTCTCCGTCAGCCACTCAATCTGCTTCTTGGACAGCTGGCGGGCCGTCTCGCGGTCGCGCTTCTTGCTGCGGCGTTCTTGAAAGTCTGGAAACTCGACGCTCTCGCTGGCCTCGTCCTGCTCCTCGGCCGAGGCGAGGGCGAGCAGCACGCGGTCCTCGTGGTTGCCGCGGACGGCCGAGGCGCCGAGCTCCATGAGGCGGGCAAGGACGCGCGACGAGTGCGGGCCCTTGTTGACCATGTCGCCGGCAGCGACGATGTGGTCGGTGGTGGCGTCGTAGCCGACGTGGTCGAGCAGCCGGTCGAGCGCGTCGTCCATGCCGTGGATGTCGCCGATGACGATGAGCCGGCGGCCGTTGCCGGCTGTAGGGATGACATGGCGCGGGAGCCTTTTCATCATGGTGGGCTCGTCAAACTTGACGTGGCGGACGAGCGTGTCGACGTCATTGTCGTCACTGTTAGGCTGCTGCTGCTGTTGCTGATGTGTCTGGGAGGCCGTCGTACTTTCGCGGAACGACACGAGAGGTGCTATAGAGAAGCGCCAGAGACCAATAAAGATAATAGTGAAGATAATAGCGGCGAGCATAATAGTGTAGAAGCGTTGATGCTGCCGCAAAGGTTCTGGACCCAGACGCGGCATGGTGGCTGCTTGCGTGCGTTGCGCTAGAGGTCGATCGTGGGTACGGATGGTACGGATATAGCGCTGGTATTCGTCAGGATACTAGGTAGTAAATCTTATAGTCGCGAGGTTCGTATATGTGAAGCGGAATCGATGATGAACATAGCCAAGAACTGTGCGAGAAACGGCACGTTTGTATCAAGGTGAGGTAAAGAGAGGTTTTTATGTCGGCGCCTGACGAGGTCAGAAAAACAAAAGTTCAAGGGTCGACGCCAAGGCGCAGCCATGATAACCTTGAGGGCTGGAAAAATCTCAGATGGCTTTTTTTTAGCGGCTTCTTTATAAGTTAGCGGCCTCCAGACTGCTTCAGTGGGTTCAACTGGGTTGTCTGCTGGATCAATTAAGCCGTTAGCACGCTAGCGGGGTTGGCTTCGAAATTTTACAGGGCTTAGTGCATCAAAAGACGCTGAATCAGCCAACTAGATTGCGATTCAACGTCGCGTGCCGTGTCTGCGACATGCCATTGCTGGAGATTGGGTTTAATCGTTGTATCAGTATGACATTGCACAAAATGTGAGCGTCGCGAGGTGGTCGTTTGCATGGTGGTCTATGTACGTGCTCCGCTGGGGGCCAAAGCTTATTACGAGGGGTTTCGTGTCATCTCAGGTTTGCTTTTTTGGCAAGTGCAAAAATATGCGTGTACAATACCACATTTTTCTTCTACCCACCATGGAAGCTGAGTCGTCCAAGTACGGATGTACAGTCAACAGTCAACGACAGCTAGGATATGTATCTCGTCGGCTTTTTACAAAAAATATTTTATTTCAATTTCAATGTATCAAAGCTATAGCTGTCACTTGGCGGGTGAGCATTGCAGGAAATGACGGCGCAAACCTACAGATGGGTACTGGAATGCCACACACAAGTGATGAGATCATTGGGTTGGCCTTTTTTTCTTCTTTTTTTTTCTTTTTTCAAAGAAAATTTGGCAAATTCGAAATTCAGCGCCAAACATTTGCAAGAGGATTGACTCGTCGATTCCACGGTCCTGCGAGCCCACATCTGCTTCATACTCGACGGGCGTCCTTGTCTCGGCGGCCGTCGGCGTCAGAGAGCACCTGCAGGGAATATAAGCGCTTACTCTACGCTTTTGAGCAAAATTCTTGAAACAGACACGGCGTTTGAGACAGAAGTAGAGACAGCAGTAGAGACGGCGGTTGAGCCGCCATCGGAGCCTGCAATGGACGCTACACATTACAAACGAAACCAAGCCCGCCTGTCAGAGCAGAGCAATAGAGGATGCATCATACATTAGCCTCTACCATATGAGCAAACAAGCCATCGACTAATCGTACAGAGTTGTGAATATGCAGTCTTACACGGCCGTCGTCTCTATACACGCAGGCGGGTGGTCAATAATTCGCACTCGGCAGCTCCCGCACCGCCCTTCATCGTACAATATCGCACGAGATCAAACCATCCCAAACGCCTAGCCGCAATGCCACATCCCAAATGAGTTGTATGTACGGTGCCAAAGAGCAGTCTTCCTTCCTCCCCTCGTCTCCCTCCCGCCGGCCAGCCGCATCACTTTTGACTATTCGCCGCCGCAATCGCCGCCTGCTCCGCCCGGTACCGCTCGTTCTCGACGTCCCGCCAGTCCGGCGCGGCCGGCTCGTTGCCGCTCGTCTCGCGCACCGCGCCGCCAAACGCCGATGCGCCCGCGTACAACTGGTACCCCTTGTCGCCGCCGTCCGCCGCCGCCCGCGGGCCGTTGCTCGACTCGCTCTTGTACGCCACGGGCATGTTGCCGCGAAACCGCTTGCGCATGTCCACCATGCCGCGCTTGCAGTCGCCGTACCCCTTCTTCAGCTGCTGGCACCGGGTCGGCAGCGTCGACGACAGCGGCTCACGTAGGCAGTCGGCCGCCCGGTTGCGCTGCACCATGACGCAGTCGGATTCCTGGAGGCACTGGGCCAGCGCCTCGCCTGTTGCGGTTCGGTTAGCGGGGAGAGAGGGGTTGGCAATGGCAGAGCGGATCGGGGTGCGAGTGCGCTAAACGTACGCAATTCCTGACACGAGCTGGGCATGGTGAGATTGTGAGCTTTGAGGGCTGTTGATCGAAAAATAGAGCTGTCGGTACAAGAGGCCGATTCAAAACAGCTAATCAAGACGAGTTTCGCCCACAGCTGATTGGCCAGGGTCCTCAGCCACTGACAAATTGGGTATTAGCCACACTAGGCCTAATTCGACAGCCACTAAAGTCTTTTGGACCTTGGCAGGAAATTACTTCTCTCACCTTTTTCATAGGCACACTCAGACTCCGTTAACTTTGCATTCATTAATTTACACAGATCATGAATTCATTTTTCACTTGGGCTTGATCCCGGCGATTATTCAATCTGGGCGATGCATTGAAATAGACTCCTCCACGTTCTCTTCCACAGAATCAATCTTGGACATGGCTTGACGCCTTCATGCGATGGCTTGACGTGATCAAGTATGGCATTCGCTACCTGGGACAAACATTAAAGCAACTCACCGTCCGATTGCCTCTAAGAGGAATAAAAAAATGTTTAGTAAATTTACTAAATAACCAAACAAAACTTGGATGTAATTTCGCAGTATTATCTGCTGTTGTGGCTGTGGGTAGGGCCTTCTAAGTAGTGGCCATTGGCCAATAACATCTTGCTGAGCCACAATGTGGCGCATGGCCGAATCCTTATCACGGATGATCTTCGATTGTGTTACTTGCACCTTCACATGCTTGTGACATCACCACCATCACAGCACTTCTGCTCTCTGACCTGCCTCCTAGAAATGCGCCTCCAACGTCTTTCTTTCTAATCACCTTAGATTCCTAGTATAGCGTTTGTCATGGTGCCCTCTATTACCTTGTCATCTTGACCCCTCAAATATTCGCATCACGATGGCTGTTCCCTTTATCGGCCGCCTCCATCCGTATGTTGGACGCACGACGGCGCATCGCGTCAACGCTGTCGCACAGTTTCGGCCACTAACTACTCGTGCCGCAGCATGGAGTACATTGCTCTCGTCGGCTCCTTTTTACTCGTGTTTCTCGAAGCCATCATCCGCATCTGCACCCTAGCACTGCGTAAGCCTGCCGCAGCGATTAAATTGCGCAAACAATGGACCCAACTGACACATGATAGCCTCGTTCCTCGTCGCCTACTTTTACCGGGCGTCGCGCCGACTATTTCTTCGATTTTCTTCTCCCGAAGACAAGCGCTTCAATCGCAAGACCAAATGTAAAGTCTCTTTGCCTGCTGCTGTTCATCTATTCGCCGGCTGACCCGGCCTAGGTATATCCGACTCTGTTCGAGACGCAGCCGACTTTGTGGAGCTGTGTCGATTATGGGGCTATGAAGCAGAGGAGCATATTGTGCAAACCAAGGACGGCTACCTTCTTGGCCTTCACCGACTTCAGTGGAGGCGCGGCGAAGAGGGCCAGAGAGTCAACAATGGCCCCAAGTCTATCAGAAAGCGTGTCATCTATATGCATCACGGCCTGCTCATGAACTCCGAGGTATGGGTCTGCCAGACTGACGAGAAGCGATGCCTGGCTTTTGAGCTTGTTGAACAAGGCTTCGATGTTTGGGTAAGTCGACTCTCTGCATCAAGCATGCGCTCGCTAACAGGACCAGTTTGGCAACAATCGTGGTAATAAATACTCCAAAAAGTCAATACATAGCTCACCCAACTCAACACGCTTCTGGGACTTTTCTATTGATGAATTCGCCTTCCACGATATTCCCGACAGCATCGAGTATATCCTGGAAAGTACCCAGCAACAGAGCCTTTCCTACATTGGTTTCTCGCAAGGCACTGCACAAGCTTTTGCCACGCTGGCCATTCACCCAAAGCTCAACCATCAAGTCAACGTCTTCATCGCTCTTGCCCCAGCCATGGATCCTGCTGGTTTGTCCAACGGTATCGTCGACTCCCTCATGAAAGCTTCTCCCTCCGCACTCTATCTCATGTTTGGCCGTCGCTCCATCTTGAGCTCTGCAACCACCTGGGAGTCAATCATGTACCCGCCTCTCTTCGCTCGATCCATTGACATGGGCCTTTCATTCCTCTTCAACTGGAAGACTCTCAACATTTCTTACAGCCAGAAGCTTGCCGCCTACCCGCATCTCTACTCTTTCACGAGTACCAAGTCTGTCGTTCACTGGTTCCAAATCATTCGCAACCGTTCCTTCCAGCTTTACGACGACGACGTTCATCAGCCCATCAGCGTCACTACCTCGCGCAAGTCCTCCAAGGTGGCCAAGTATCCAACGCGCAACATCCGCACCCCCGTGGTTCTCGTGTACGGCGGCAGCGACTCCCTCGTCGACATCAACAGCATGCTGCGCGAGCTGCCTCCCCAGACTGTCGCCACCGAGATCCCCCACTACGAGCATCTCGACTTCCTATGGGCTCGCGACGTCGATATTCAGGTCTTCCAGCACGTTTTCGACGCCCTCGACAGCTTCACCGACGCCGAGCACACCGTAGAGGAGTACGACCGGTACCACATTGTCCGCTCTGAGAGCCTCATGGGTTCTGGCCTGCTTGTCAATGCCAACAGCGCGACCGACAGCGATGCCTCCGTTCTGGGCAGCAAGAGCCACGGCCACCTTCCCGTGCCACAGCCGCACGTCGCCCGAGAGCCTGCTGTACGCTCCCGCGCCGCCACCGTCGGCAGCCCGCCCTCGGCTTCTTTCAAGGGTGTCAAGTTTGAGCCTTTGCCCACCCAGAAGCCTGAACTCGACAGCGGCGTGCCCGGCTCCAACTCTGACAAGCTCCGCGGCGTCGGCGTCCGCCGGGAGCCCGAGCTTATGGGGCTCATGGGGCGCAACGTCTCTGTTTTGCGCGATGGCCGCGGGATAAGCCCCGGTCAGGCCAACGCCGTTGGCGGCGTCGTAGCCGACACGAGCGGCGTAGAGCGCGCCGATGTCATCTCATCTTCGGGTGAGGAGAAGAGGGCTGAGAAGAAGTCGTTGAAGAAGCGTCGCTAGAAGCAGCCACCAGTGGCCGATGTGTTTTGTTGCTTTCCGAACCCAGCCGTTTAGCACCCAGAACTTTGGCAAATGTACATGAACAAAAAATTGTAAACAAGCTTTATTCTTAGCCTCTTTATACCCCGCAATGCATATGAATTTCAGTATAATCTAGTTTCAGTCGCAGTTCTTTTAGAGAATCATCTTATAAATCAGTGATTCATTATACGTTCTCGCCGCCGTAGGCGGCCACGTTTTATGTAAGAAAACATATTTACGCCCCTTCTCCTTCTTCATTCACCACATTTTTCTCTTCCTCTTTCTCGGTAGTAAACTATCTTTGCAGCCACGCGGCTCATCTTTCCGTCCTCGGCTCGAATCACACACATCCAGAATACCTTTTCCAGCGACCGGCAGCAGATATGGCGGGGGGCCGGGAGGTATTGTAGAGGCGGAGATGAATTGGGCCGGATGAACAAGCCGGCAAAAAAGGAGGGGCAATGCATCAACAAGATGAAGGGTATCGCATCGTATATCAAAAAATCGTCGCCCATGATAAGGAAATGATAGAGCAAGCAAGTTTTCTTTCTTTGGTGACCCAAAGGTACGCCGCTCAGAAATGGCTGGTAATACACCTGGACATGATTTTGTGCAGAACTCTACGGGTAGATTGATGGGGAGGAAAGGAGAGGTGGATGACAAACTGGGCTTGGTCTGCTTGTCTCAGAGCAAAACTGTGCCCAAGGGGAGGACCTTACTGGCATCGCCGTGGAACTTGGCTCGATACTCTATGATTCCTTGGCTAATTGTCTTGAAATCTTTCACTTGGCGGTTCCGGTAGTCGGTGAGCAATTGACGGAGCCCTTCGATGTACTCTTGTCTTCTCGGTTCTTCGCAGTTCGTATACGCACCCAGCTGCAGCAGGATTTGGTCATCTAGGATCAACGGTAAATCTTGGTCAGTTCTTTTTTTGCATCGCCAGGCCTGGCTGAGCTTCGTCGACGTTCGCTACATGGCTCCGTCATACGGAGAGCGCCAAAACGTACCGGGCGCACTCATTTCCGCAAAGTGCTGGAAATGGCAGTTTTTCCCCCGAGGGCACACATTGCCTGCCAGTTCGTCTGGGCAGAGCGGCAGCTTGGGGTCGATCTTATTGCTGTACGTGGCAGATCGTAATCCGCCGGCAACAACTTTGCTGAATTCAGGGTGGAATCGATACGAGCGAAAGTACCGTAACGGAGAATCGTATGCTAGATAGCTAGACTGCACGGAGGCACTCCCCGCCGTTTCGGGCGTACGCTCTTGTACCTAATAACCAACGGGTCAGTCTGGATCACTTACCATTGAGAGAGGCAGGCACTACTTCTCTCTCTTGCTCCGTCGGGGCAGAATCTTGTCGGCCTGCAGATAGTAGCTCGGCACTAAGAGCGGCCACAGCTGGATCGGCGTCAGTAAGCTCGAGTGCAGCATCAGACGTCTGCAGATTAGGCGAAGAATGTCCAGTTTCAAACGGGCTTGCATCAGCCGGCTCGTAGCCGTCGGAGTCGTCATCAGCTTCCTCTCCACTACCAGCTGCCTCATCCATAGCAATATCCACATCGTTGGTGGATGTTATTGCTACTTCAGCGGCTGCGCCATGCGATTCTTCGAGAGCCTCATACTGTATGCCTTGTCCGTCTGATAGAGCAGAGGCAGCTGTGTCATCTCCAACCACCTCGGGGCTTGATCGAGAACTCGAATCTGTCGCAATATGATCAGAGCTCAGCATGTCGATAGGATTCGCTAGACTTTGCCGGGACCTGTCAGTATTTGCAATAGACTCGGTATGATCACGAGCTGAGACTGCCCGAGGAGCAACCGGTTCGAGAGTCGAGGAAATGGGAACGTCGTCGTCGGAGATGTAGTCCAAGTCTTCCCGCAGCTTTTGCTCTTCCTCGAGGCCTTCTTTCAGCTCTCGCTCGATATTTGCCACTTGCGACTGGAGCGCCTTCAGCCTCAATATCTGTTCTTTCCGGCGCGATTCAAGCATTGGAAGTCGTTCGCTTGCGGCGCGAGATCGATTAATTTTCGGCGACCCAGGCGATGCCAGTCTTCTCTCTTCTATCTTGGGTAGTCGACAAGAGGCAGTATCGTGGATCATAGAAGCAGAAACATCTGGAGAGCTCGATTTGGTTTCATATATATCGTATGCCCTCGGTCGCGGCGAGGCTGCTGGGGAAGCTGGTGAAGACAATTTGAGTCTCTTTTTCGCCTCCGCCTGTGCAATTTTCCGCTTCATTGCCTCAATCTTCTTGTTCATGTTCGCCAAGTCGTGGGGAGTTGCCGGTGGCGTGTTGAATGATGCGGGGCTTTGAAGCGAAGGGGCATGTAGCGGCCTTTTACCAGGGCTGGTAGGTGCATGCAAGGAAGAAATACGCTGCTCAGGAGACCCCATCTCCATCTCCATATCAATGTCGTCATCGTCATCGCTAACGTCAATGAGGAACGGCCGAGTGTGTGCGAACGGCTTTTGGAAAGGGCCCTCAGAAGCACTACCGCTTCCACTTTTTGACGCGGTTAATGCTTTCGTGGGGGAGGGAATCGGTCGAACAGTCTCAGATGTTGATGTTTTGGTAGCTTCATCACTTGCCACCACCGCCTGCAAAGCTGAAGATAACTCCGCTGGAGATGCTCCATGATCAGGGCTGGAGAGTCTCTTTTGGTTAGACGCAAGTTCCGAGGCTGCTATCGCTGCTTGTCTTTCGAGCTCCTTTTGCTTCTCTTCGCGGGCCTTGAGTAGTGCCTCCATCTTCTGTTGTAAAAGTTTGGACTTTTCCGAGTTTACTTTGATATTTGGCGGTTTGGCTACTTTGCCAATAACGGTTGCTCCGCCAGATTTTGCAGCTTTCGATCCTTTCGCAGCAAGAAGTCGTGCGATGCGGTCTTTGCGTGACTCTGATTTGTCGACTGGGGCCTCTGCTGTTGCAGGTGTCCCATCAGTCTTTGAATCAGCGGAGCCGATCTTGTTGGAAGGCGCGAGGATTGCAGTCGGGGTCGCAGTCGCTGGCTTCTGCGACGACGTCCCGAGCCCCAAGTCACTGAAGAGCTCATCGAGTACAGACTTGTCGATTCCTTCATTCACATAATCTTGATAGCCGATATTGGCCGCTCGTAACCGTATAATAGCATCTTTTGCTTTGTTTTTGGCTTCCGCAATATCGACAGGTTTCGTTTGCACCCCCGTTGTATTAGGAATGATGACTGTCTCTGAATCGCCGTTGGATAGAAGCATAGGGCCGGATGAGGATAGATCCATCTCACCAGCGGAAAGAAAAGGCGAGTACGACCCGGAGCGATCACGTTCTTCGTCGCTCATCTCAACGTAGCTATTATCGATTTCGGGGGTTGGTTGTTCCTGCTGAACTACATGTACCGGCTCTTGTGACTCATACAGATCTTCGAATTCATCAGCAGTTATTTCTCCTTCTTCTGCGGAGTCTTCGGTGGCCGCATTTGCGCGGCTCGATTTCTTTTTCGCATGCGTGCCAATCTGCCTCGCTGTTGAGCTTTCTGCTTTTCCAAAAAACCCTAACCCGAGACCCGGAATTGCCTGTTTATTGTGGTCGAACGAGTGCTGAGTCGCGTCGGCATGATTTGCGCCCGCGTCTGACGTGCTGCCTCCAACAAGCGCGTTTGGTTCTGACGGTAGAACACCCGGCCCATGGCCATAACCGTACATCGGCTGTGCCATGTGTGCGGGATGAGGTGAATTAAACGTCAAAGCTGGCGTCGTCTCAGAGGCTTGGCCTCATGGGCGAGAGAAGTGGCTTCGAAGCACCGGGGGTTACCTAATTGTAGGATCGCGCGTATTTGCTCTGCCTCCTGGAAAGTATCAATGCACGGCGCGCCTAGAAGAGTACGATTTCACGTTCTGGCACGTCTATGAAACGCGGTCGCAGAAATCGCTTGTGAGAGTACGGAGTTTTTTGATGAAATTAGACTTTAGGTCGTGGTGGAACGAGGACCACCCATGACTGTCTGAATTTGGTCTAGCGCCTTTGTCACCTGCGTGATGTCAGGTCACGTGAAATTATTGTTTACTTCAAGTGGGGTTTTACCCCAGCAACGAGCCTCGCAACGGGCGCCGATCAAGCCAATTAAGGGCAACAGAGAACACAAACGCTCGTCCTAGCCTTTATCAACACAGCAATTGACGACATTGACTTTGTGCGCCGACTTACTTTCGGCGGATGCTTCATCTTCTTTGTACTTTTCCATTCGCATTGCCTTACTGAGGCCTCTTTAACACTCGCCAGGCTCAGTGACGCGCTTGTTGATACGCGTTCATGATCTGACTCTGTGTGTACATCAACGGCTGTTGATGTAAATGCGCCGGCGAAATGACTTTTACGTATAATGCGCCATCGCAACGGCGAAATCCGTTCTCGAGGACAGACTCCCCAGCTCCTGCGCAAGCGACCAGTGGCCGGCCCAAGTCTGCGCCCTTCTCTCCTCAAGAGCCAACGAGCCCTTCACATGGCCGATCTCATTCTGTCAATACTTTGGGAATAGTATTGACTCCGCCAGCCATAAAGAATGGGCGGAGAGACTCACGAAGCGGCACTCCCACCTCCGGTACATTTGCACCCGCTTTCATTAAAACGGAGGAGATGATGCGCAGCTACGACACTGTCAAAGGCATCGAAGGCGAAAATGACTTTTCCGGCAAGCGTTACGTGTGGCTTAAAGATGCCGAAGAAGCCTTTGTAAAAGGATGGGTCGTAGAGGAGAAGCCAGGTGGCAGCCTGCTCGTTCAGCTCGATGACGGTAGTGTAAGTGGGAGTAGTGTTGGCGAGTCTAACCCGTGCTAATAGTGAACAGCGACGAGAAGTTGATTCTGAAAGCTTTGACAAGGTCAATCCTACGAAATTCGACAAAGCCAATGACATGGCTGAGCTCACGCATCTAAACGAAGCCTCCGTGGTCCACAACCTCCGCATCCGATACCAGTCAGACCTCATTTACACATACTCAGGCCTCTTTCTAGTCACTGTGAACCCATACTGCCTATTACCCATATACACAAACGAGTACGTCAATATGTACCGAGGAAGAAGTCGAGAGGACACGAAGCCACACATCTTTGCTGTTGCAGATGAAGCATTCCGCCACTTGGTCGAAGAAGGTTCCAATCAGAGTATTCTAGTTACCGGTGAATCTGGAGCCGGTAAAACCGAAAACACGAAAAAGGTCATTCAGTACCTTGCTGCTGTGGCGCAATCCGACCCCGCGAACAAAAATCGCGGACAGCATGCCAACCTATCGCAACAAATCCTTCGCGCCAATCCAATTCTCGAAGCTTTCGGTAACGCGCAGACTGTTCGAAACCACAATTCATCTCGCTTCGGCAAGTTCATCCGAATCGAGTTCAACCGCAACGGCGCAATTACCGGCGCGCACATAAACTGGTACTTGCTCGAAAAGTCCAGAGTTGTTCGTATCAATGGCCAAGAGCGCAACTACCATATCTTCTACCAGCTTCTCAAGGGAGCAAATGCCCGCATCAAGAAGGAATTCATGCTCGATGGCTGTGACACAAGCGACTTTTCATACACTCGTGATGGCAACGACAGTATTGTCGGTGTTTCAGACACGGAAGAGTGGGACACCCTTATGGAGGCCTTCCAAGTCATGGGCTTCTCTGAGCAAGATCAATTGTCTATTTTGCGGACTATTGCCGCTGTTTTGCATCTCGGCAATGTCGAGGTCAAGAAGGAGAGTCGAAACGCAGACCAGGCTTCGCTCTCTGCAGACGCAAAAGCCCAGGTTTCCAAGGTCTGTAAGCTTCTCGGTGTGCCCGTGGAGCCCTTTATCCGCGGTCTGTTGCATCCCAAAGTCAAGGCCGGACGTGAATGGGTGGAAAAGGTGCAGACCCCCGAGCAGGTTCGTCTCGCCCTTAATGCGCTAGCCAAGGGTATCTACGAGCGCGGTTTTGGCGACTTGGTTTCCCGAATCAACCACCAACTTCACAGCTCCGGCCTGGGACCTGACGAATCACACTTCATTGGTGTACTTGATATCGCTGGTTTCGAGATTTTTGACCACAACAGCTTTGAGCAACTGTGCATCAACTACACAAACGAAAAGCTACAGCAATTCTTCAATCATCACATGTTTGTGCTGGAGCAGGAAGAGTATGCCAGGGAACAGATTGAGTGGCAATTCATCGATTTTGGTCGAGACTTACAGCCAACGATTGACCTCATTGAACTCTCTAACCCTATCGGTATCTTTTCTTGCCTCGATGAGGACAGCGTTATGCCCAAGGCTACCGATAAGACTTTCACTGAGAAGCTCAACTCTCTGTGGGAGAAGAAGACTCCAAAGTACCGCCCTTCCAGACTTGGTGCGGGCTTCATTCTTACCCACTACGCCGCGGAGGTCGAATATGATACCACCGGCTGGCTTGAGAAGAACAAAGACCCTCTCAACGACAACGTCACACGACTACTTGCGAGTTCGGGTGACAAGCATATCGCTGCACTATTTGCCGACTGCGCTGAACTAGATGATGAGATTGCCGGCGGCCGCAACCGTGTCAAGAAGGGCTTGTTTCGAACCGTCGCCCAACGCCACAAGGAGCAGCTTCACAACTTGATGAACAAGCTGCACTCTACGCATCCTCACTTTGTCCGATGTATTCTTCCCAATCATAAGAAGCGCCCCAAGACGTTCAGCAACCTTCTTGTTTTGGATCAACTGCGCTGCAACGGTGTGCTTGAGGGTATTCGAATCGCTCGCACTGGTTTCCCCAACCGACTGTCATTTGATGAGCTTCGCCAGAGATACGAAGTTCTTTGCTCCAACATGCCCAAGGGCCATCTGGACGGCCAGACTGCTGCCACCATTATGCTTGAGAAGCTTGCTCTGGACAAGGCTCTCTACCGTGTCGGTCTCACAAAGGTCTTTTTCCGTGCTGGTGTTTTGGCGGAATTGGAAGAGCGGCGTGATGCCCTGATTACCGAGATAATGTCACGGTTTCAGTCGGTTGCGCGAGGCTTTGTCCAGCGACGTGCAGCATACAAGCGGCTCTTCCGGACGGAGGCTACCAGAATCATTCAAAGAAACTTTAACGTCTATCTCGACCTTGTAGAAAACCCCTGGTGGCATCTGATTGTCAAGATGAAGCCTATGCTTGGGTCTACAAGAACAGCTTCTGAAGTGAAGAAGAGAGACATCATGATTCAGCAGCTGAATGAGAAGATGCGCCTTGAGCTGGAGAACAAGAATAAGCTCGAAGAAGAGCGCCGCAATTGCTTTACTGAGATTGCTCGCGTCCAGCAGACTTTGGAGAGTGAGCGAGCGCTCGCGTTAGACAAGGAGGAGATTTTCAAGCGACTTCAAAAGCGGGAGGCTGAGCTTGAAGAGAAGCTCTCAGGTGCTTTGGAGGATCAGGAGCGCTTGGAGGATGAGCTTGACGAGATTATGGAAGCCAAGGTGCGCGCCGAACAAGACCTCGAAAGGCATCGTACCCAACTTGCCCAGGCTGCTAGCTTGATTGCAAAGCTGGAGGATGAGAAGAAGACGCTCTTGGCACGTTCTGCTGAGCTCGAGCAATCTTTCAACGACATTTCACAGCAGCAGTCTGAACGTTCAAAGCAGGAAGAAGCTCTTGAGCGCGAGATTAAGATGCTCCAGAGTCAATTATCCCTCAAGGACCGCAAAGCACAGGATCTGGAGAGTAAGCTTCTCAAGGTTGACCAAGAAGGACAAGTAAAGCTTCACGAGACGCAAAAAGACCTTGATCTCGCAAAGACTCGCGAAGCGCGTGTGGTCCGAGAGAATCAAGACATCCAAAAGCAGCTTGCGCAACTTTCCAAGACTTCTACCGAGTACGAGGATCTCGTCCGCGACAAGGAAAGCGAGCTTTCACTCCTCCGTAGCGACAAGAGACAATTCGAGACGGAGCGTCGCGGCTTCGAGGCGCAAAAGAAGGCTTTGACTGGTGACATTGAAAAGACCACTGCCAAGTCTCGTGAAATTCAGGCTGAGCTCGTTGCATTGAAATCGAAGCACTCTCAGCTTGAAAAAGAGTCTGAGGACGCCAAGAACCTGCTCGAGGCACGTCTATCACAGGATGCGCAAGCCGACAAGACCAGACAACAGCTCGAGTCTCAAATCAAAAACCTCAAAGAAGAGCTGTATCAAACGCAGATGGATCTAAGCCGAGAGAGACAGTCTCGCGACGACGTCCTGCTCTTGGGCGAGCACAAATATCACGCTCTCAAGGACGAATTCGACAACCTCAATGAGTCCAAGATTATCATTGAAAAGGAGCTCTATGTACAGCAAGATTCTTTGCGAAGGCATGTAGAAACTCGCAAGGTCGTTGAGCAGGAGCGCGACGACGCCCGCATCGAGATCCGCAAACTACGTGCCGCCAAGGCGGAAATTGAAGAAGCCCGCGTTCTTGCCGAGGAGAAACGTGAACTTGAAGCAGCCAAGGCAGCCAAGGATCGCGAAGCCAGTCTACAACGAGACCTCGACGCCGCCCACTCTCGCCTTGAGTGGTTCGAGACTGAATGTGCCAAGCTCACTCGCCACATTGAAGGCCTCAACAAGACAATGCTTGCTTCTGGCGACTTCGGACTCAAGAATGATCAGGCCAAGGAACGCATGGAGCGTGAGCTAACTACCGTCAAGAGCCGGCTTGCGGCATCGGAGAATGACAATCGAGCCCTCTTGAACAAGCTGCAACAGAAGGGTCTCGAGATTGCTCGGTCGACCTCCAAGGCAAGCGATGCGTCTCGTGGGCAAGTTCTATCTCTCCAGAAAGAAAAAACGAGACTGGAAGAGCATAATGCTGCCCTTGATAGACAACTAGGCGAGGCTCAAGTTACCATTGCTTCGTTAGAAAAGAGGACAGAAAAGTTGCAGCTCGACTTGGAAGATCTCAACCACGAGGTTGCGCGTGAAGTCAAGACAAGCCGCAACGCCGAAAAGGCCTCATCCAACTTTACTGCGCAGCTCGCCGAAGCCAACCGCACGGTGGAATCCGAGCGACAGCTGCGCACGCAAGCTCAGTCGACTGTGAGGACGTTGCAGGCATCTCTCTCATCCCGCGATCACGAGCTTGAGGATCTTCGCGAGCAGATGCTCAAGATTCTCAAGACGGTCGATCCTGAGGCCACACCCTCGGTCATGGATGGGGCGAGCGAGCGTGGCATCGCAGTCAATTTTGACCTAGTCCGCAAGGTTGAAGAGCTGCAGCAAAATCTACGCGCTCAGACTGCGGCACGTTCCAACGCCGAGTCTCAGTTGTCTGAGCTTCGCGCCTCGCGGGACGATCCAAACCGCCCCAAGCTGGAAGAGATTCACATCAACGAAGCTCCGTTCAATGGGTCGCCCACGCAGAGGAAGTCTAAGGCACGACGAGTTTCCAACACGGCAACGCCAACGCGTCGCAACCAGCAGCCCGAGTATGAACTTCAAGACTCTGTTCGCTCTGACAGAACCGCCGACACTGCGCTGTTGAACAACCGTATGGACATGAAGGCAGAAGTTGAAGAACTTCACAACCAGCTTCAGCTAAGAGACATGCAAAACCGACACCTGCAAAGTCAGCTCGACCGCGCGACTCCTGGTCCCGACAACAACTACGATGAGCAAAATCCATCCATGCGTCGCATGCAAAAACTCGAAAAGGCCAACAGTCGCCTACACGACCTCTTGGACGACTCTGCTCGCAAGGTGTCTACTCTTGAGAAGAATATTCGCACTGGCGAGCTGTCCCTGCGTGATATCCAGGCTCGGACCCATGAGGAGTTGCTCGACGCTTTCAACAACCAAGAAGAGTCTCGCCGCTCGCTGCTTCACAGTCATAAGGATGCTGTAGCAGAGCTCACTGACGTCAAGTCTCACTTTGATAAGATGCGCCACGACCGCGCCAAACTGGAAGTCGAAGTGCGCGACGTCAAGTCGGATCTGCATGAGATGACACAGGCCCGAGAGCAAGAGGCACAGAGCCGCAGCCAGCTACTTCAAGAATACACCGACCTCCAGATTCGCCTCGACGCAGAGACTGCTAGATTAGCAGACGTGACCTCGAGCCTCGAGACTTACAAGTCGCGCGCAGACGAGTACTTTGGCAAGCTGGAGCAAGCTGAAATCTCCGTCCTCAAGGCCACTCGCGCCGAGCAGTTTGCCAAGTCTCAGGCTAGGGAAGCCGAAGATTCTCTGGCTGAGACCATGGCTGACCGCCAGAAACTCGATAACCAAATTGAGGACCTGCAAAGACAAAATCAGCGTCTGGATGAAAAGGTCGAGGACATTTCAACCGATTTGGAAGCGGCACTGCAAGCCAAGAAGCGCCTTCAGCACGAGCTCGAAGATTACCGTAGCCAGCGCGCCATGGACATTGAGGACAAGGAATCCAGCATGGAGCAGACTCGCAAGAAGTACCAGGCTGAGTTTGCTACCCTGACCAAGGAACTTGATCTTGCCCGCGAGGAAAAGCTGTACAAGCAGACTGAGATTACCAGACTTCGAGAAGAGCTTGATGATCTCCGATCCAAGTGGGACGACGAGGTCTTAAACAGCTCTACTTGGTCCAAGGAAAAGGCGCGCATGGAGGCCACTCTTTCTGATGTATCCGCTTCGCGCGAGGAAGCTGCTAATGCGCATAGCGAGGCCCAGGGCAAGGTCGTATCTTTACTGTCGCAGGTACGCACGCTGCGAACCAGCGTCGATGAAATTACCGCCGAACGCGATCGCCTGATGCGCGAGAAGCGCAGCGTGGAGAGCCGTCTTGAGGAAGCCAAGGCTGGCCTCGACGGTCTCGCTCGCGGCGATAGTGCCTCGCTGCGAGATGCTGCCAACATGGACAAGGAGATTCTCGAGCTCAAGTCGAACTTGGCTAAGCAAGAGGATGTTGCCACGGCTGCAGTGGAGAAGATGCGCCGTTCGGAGGCCTTGGTGGCTGAGATGCAAAAGGAAGTCGTCATGGAGCGTGAGAACAATGCTTCCGTGCTCTCGCAAAAGGCGGCCGTGGAGCGCACGCTCAACGAGGCCCAGCTGAAGCTGGTGGATCTAGAGACGAAGGGATTCTCGAGCGCCAGCCAGGATATCAAGTTTTTGCACAGGAGAATTCAAGAGGTATGTTCAAGGTTTTCGTTCTACTCGTTCGTGTTCTAATAATTCCAGCTTGAATCACAACTCGACAAACACGAGACGGAAAAGTCGCAGTCGCAGCGATCAACACGCAACATAGATCGTGCCGTCAAGGACCTGCAGGGCCAGGTCGAGCGGAAAGACAGGCAAAACGCGCAGCTTTCCGAAGACGTCAGTCGGATGCGCGAAAAGGTCGACAAGCTTCTGAAGACGATTGACGAACTGCAGGCGTCCGAGTCGGCGATCCAGCTTTCGACGCGACGCGCAGAACGCGACTTGCGGGAGGAGAAGGAAAGGACATTGCGCCTGGAGCGCGAGGTGGATAGTTTGAAGGCGTTTAAAAGTGGTGGGAGCCTCAAGCTCAAGACGAGCGGAAGCATTCGCAGCAGGATCAACGCACTGGGGGTGATTGAAGACGAAGACGAAGATTCAAGCCTGAGTCGCGCACCAAGCTTGACCAAGGGCTTTATCTGATTGTAGTTATACTCTATGGGTCTTTATGGAAACGTGATGGTTACAGGCTATCGGGACCAGGAGGCGGCGTTATGTATCTATGGTTAATGATTTGGTGTATATGTTAATATGAGCTTGATGCGTCTATATGCTGAGTTGAATTTATTATCATTCTTGCAATAATGTTACAAGGTTTACCATAGCTTTATGACATTTTCTCTGCAGGCATACGGACTGGCGCACGTGCTGATGAAAGATAGCAGACCTCAATGGGAATAAACGCCAAGGCCCAGCGTAATGTCACGGCTCCGATAAAAAGGGTAAGTAAGTAAATCAAAACCGACATGACATGCAGATCTTGAGTTACTTTTCTGATGTATAGTGGGCGGCTTGCACGCGACGACGCGAGGTGGGCTGGTGGGTTGACGTTTTCCGAGTGCCGGCGGTTAATGGAGATGGGGAGCAAAAGATTCATGTGTGATGGAATGGATCCCTCCGTAACAGGCTGCGCTTTTGTATGTTGTAGGATAGTGGAAGGCATGTGGTGGGCTGGTGTGGCATTTTCGATAGCTGCACTCGAAAGCATCCCTCGGGAGTAGGCTGGTGAACATGGATACAGACGATTTTCAAAGCCGTATCTGGACAGTTTATTTATCTTGATCTTGCGCGGTTCTTTCTCCCCCTTCTCTATTCTCCGCACTGTAGCGTATGACCAGCGCAGGACTTGTGATGCTCCGTCTGCAACTTACATGGATGCTGGCACATTAGATCAGTGTTACTCGGCCACCAAACATTGTGACGACCTCTCAAAAGACCGAGCGCATAGTGAGGCAGTTTACAAAGTACGGAAAGCACGTAGTCCTCGGTTATATGCCTCCACGAGGCCACCGCGGCCCGTGGAAAACAATGGCCCGGCTCCGGGGTAGGCCGTCGCGGGCGCTGATACCAGACGCCAAACTTTGGCCTTGCACCTTGCGCCCACCACCATAATAACTCCTTTTCATTATAGGCAGCTCGTAACGCGCTCCCTCTTTTCGACCCAGTCTTGCTTTTGCCAAAAGGTTAAAAAAAAAATATCATCGTCGCCACCAAAAATTGAAGCATCACTTCACCTAGCGATAGGTGATGTGACAAAAACATAGGGTCTGGCCGGGGATTGAACCCGGGACCTCTCGCAAGGAGATAAACTCAGGGTGGACCCTAAGCGAGAATCATACCACTAGACCACCAGACCAGTGAATGCGCTCTTGTTGGAGCTGCTTTGTTGTAATTCGGCGGCTTATTGAATTTTATATGGCGGGTGAGGATATTGTGGAAAAAAAAGGGCTGATTGTGGTGTGGGACCAATGAAACCCGCAGCCAATTGTCAGCAAGGCGACGCCACAAGATGTATCAAGTCATCTCGAATCCAAGGAGAAGGAAATGACCCCATTTCATGTTTCTTCGGCCTCCATTCGGATGAGCCATGAACGAAAAATCCAGGCCTATCGTCATACCACGTGGGTGGCGCTGCAGTTCCTGCTGTGGTTACACATAACCTGTCCCAGATCCACTAAGTTGACCTGTCCTAGTTTGATTCTGCTAATGTTTCCCCGATAGTGGGGCTTATACTATAATAGTGGGAAGACCTATAAGGGAATTTATTAGATATATATTTATTTTATACTATATTTAATAGTATTATAAAAGAATAGGAATATAGGATAAATAAATAGGATAGGGTTATATAACTAATAGAATACTCCTTTATATTTTTATAGGTAGAATAATATAATGTGTTAATATATTATTAAAGACTTATTATAAAATAAATATAATTTAATTTAAAATACTACTACTTTACTAAATAATACTAGGCTATATTATTTATTTAAATAATAGAATTTATTAAGAAAATCTACTAGAATATAATTTCTTAGATAATAAAGCTATTATTTATCTTAGAGAGGTATATTACTAGTATTAAGATAGAAATAATTCTTATATTTATAAACTACCTTATACTTTAACACTAAACCTATATAAGTATATTAAATAATATAATATAAAGATATATACCTCTATTACTAGGAGAATAGATTTTATTTATAAAATAGAAATAGTTAAGTAGTATAATTAATTTAACCTAGTAAGAATTAATTAAGAACTAATTCTAATATAAATACTAACTAAATATAAGGAAACTAAAGTAAAGATATAGAGTTTACTATATCTATAGCTCTAATTATTATACCTAATAAGGAATTATTATAAGAGTTAAAAGAATTACTAAGGTTTTTAAATAAAAATATTTAAATTTCTTAACTAATATTATAAAGTAGTAAGAAAGGGAAAAAGTATTTTATATATAAGAAAAAGAGAAGAAAATATCTACTAAGAACTATTTATAATAAAGACTATATAGTTTAGAAATATTTTAAAAATCTATTTAGAAATAA